>WWET01002640.1:183557-186057 GCA_011038615.1 Limnodynastes dumerilii | reverse complement strand
GTTTTTGGAGGGTGGAGGGGCGCCTCCGGAGGTGACAACCCCCTGCTATGAGCC
The DNA here is from genome assembly GCA_011038615.1 of Limnodynastes dumerilii. Lineage (NCBI taxonomy): Eukaryota > Metazoa > Chordata > Amphibia > Anura > Limnodynastidae > Limnodynastes > Limnodynastes dumerilii. Next base: position 186,003 of record WWET01002640.1, on the reverse strand, counting down.
ACCTTGCTCAATCCTAAATTTTATTGTCTTGGGTGGCAAGCCACAATTACAAATTTCAATTTCAAATTCAAAATGCAATAAACCTATGTCCCCTTTTTAAATGCATTCCAAGTTGTCGGTGTTGTTATTTCAGTGCATTTGTTGGCTACTGTGTGATGGGTTGTCAGTTGTAGTTCATTTATAGGTGCACATCGTGATTATTCTCATCTTTGCGGTTAATTGAATCAGGCCCATAGAGAAGGAAACTAGTAAATTGTTCAATAGCAAGTCTTGTTGTGCTAGCTATAGTATCATTGGACCAGATCCTCATTTTCCCTTTATCTCCCATATTCTAACCATGAAATGTGTTCATACATATTCTCTTACTAGAGCAGCGTGTGTTTCTGATGTATGCTTTAAGGACACACACAAAGTGCTAGATAGCTGTAGCCACGTTGAAACAGAAACCACTTACAAAACATTTCCAGGACAGAGGGTTAAACTTGGCAATATGGACCAATAGCAGTGCCCCAATGGGTGAAGCCAACTTTAGCATAACATCGGTAACAGTGCGGGCTGAATAGAAAATACTGGGTCAGACCCAGACTTCCAATGCCCACTTATTTCCCAGTTTCCAAGAGTTAATGGAGATGACACTTCTGACAGAGGGGCTGGGTTGAATTTTCATGTGGGCAGAAAACATTACGGTAAAAACCTTCTTTCTTAATGTCTGGATAATGTGGCACTTGTAATTCTGCAGTATCTAAGGACTATGTTTATCAAACATCTGTACTTTTCTTATAGCAACCAATCAGATTCTAGTTAACATTTATCCAGTTTATAAAAAAAATAATAGCTAGAATCTGATTGGTTGCTATGGGCAACACTTCCACTTTTCTCTTTAAAAAAAAAAAAGAGGTCTTTGATAAATCTACCCCTAAAATCTCATTCTTTAGAGATACGATCATATCAATATCAGAAATCTAGAACCAGACCAGAATAACATTTCTATTTCAGTACAACAAACTCTCGGTTGCTGTCCCCACTACGATGGCTGTTTTAAGAAATGGAGACAGCCGAAAGTTCCTTTTCGGCTGTCTCTATTTCGAATAGGGAGCCAATTTAGAATTTATTTTTTGAATGGGTGATTGTGTCTATCAGCATACTTGCCCTTTCATTTTCCCACACCTACCGGATCCACCACTGACAGCTTCGGAGAGGTGAGTACACTCTCACTGAGACTTTTAGTGTTAGGGAAGGGAGGGTTAGGCCCATAGAGAAGGGAGTAATAGGGTCAGGTTAGGGAGAAGGGAGGGTTAGTGTCATGCTAGGGAGAAGGGAGGGTTAGGGTCAGGCTGCGGGGAAGGGAGGGTTACAGTTAAGGTAATGGCAGGGGAGGATTATGGTCAGAATTAGGGAAAGGGTTGGGGTTAGTTTTTAGGCTCACCGTGTTTTTTGCTCTGGGGATCGATTGCTATGCCTCATCAAGGCATAAGCAATCAATATCCCAGCCAGTTCAAAACTGGCTAGAGAGAGAACGTCCCTTTCGAAATAGGGCCATTCTATGCGGGAACCCACACCTCAAACTCTTATTAAACCACACTTTGATACCGCCATACTCAGTTTCTTAGTGCCAAATGTGCTGACAGCAATGTATAATGATTTATAAATAAATTATACTTTTATTTTATTTTGTTAGATTCTTTCAACCTGTCACCATTAAAGGATTAGTAACAGTATTAAAAATGTTTTCTACACATTCAATAGTGATTTACTTCTATCTAGCATTTGTAGGGCAGATAAAGGAAAATCAATGTTTTAATTATGTTTTAAGTGCTCATACAAGGCATAACATGTGAAGTGTTATTTTCTATAGCAAATGTCTGCTTTCAGCAATAAATCCCTTGTATTCTTATACAATTCCTTTGTATTCATAATTAGCATAATTACTGTTAATAAGTAAACAAGGGCTCTTGGTACATCTCACATATGTATATATTAAGTATCTATGTTTCTAATGAAAGCTAAAAACAATGAATTCTGCTAGTGCAAATATGTACAGTATAAAGCATTATTTGTTTCATGATACCTTACCTTTAAGAATATTAGTCTGTGATTAAATCTATTATCAGTATTACTATTACTTTATAACTAAATTGAACAGAAATAAATGTCTAAAGAATATTGTGAAGTGAAACACCGGGAGGGAAATCAGAAACACAAGTGAAAAAAAACCTGTAAACGCACAGACCAAAAAACAGGGATTGCCAGCCCTGTAAAAAAAGAGAGAAACACTGAAATTATATGATGGCTGGCGTTAACAGGAATAACACAGATTACCAGTTGATTGCAATAACAGCACAAAATGTAATAAACCATAGTAGTGTACAAGAAAGTTAAAAATATAATAAAATCTAAAGAGGAGGAGAAGCGGATATACATCCAAAAAACAGCTAAATAAATTGAA
>WWET01002640.1:158044-173265 GCA_011038615.1 Limnodynastes dumerilii | reverse complement strand
GCTCCAACATAGGTCCCTTTGGGATAAATAAAAATGAAATTAATCCCTATAATGCCAGATAGGGGCTAATTCTAATAAAACAAAAAAAACAAATATCTATATTGGAGGTAGTGACACAATAAGAGCTGCTGACAAACGGCGACCAATTTAGTTTAAACAAATAAAAAAAAAAAAAAAGGCTTGACTGAATTGTAAACCCTTCCTTTTACCAGAATAAAATTTATACTAACAAGCTACAAGCACTCATGTAATGAATAACACAATGACATTTATTAATAATGACTCATTGTAAAAACATTATGGTTCAGGTACTAGAAAATAAAAATCTTAAGTAAAATCCCGCTAAGCATGCACTGGTACTGAGATTTCACAATCAATATACTCAATATCCTCCTGAGCATATTGATGGGGAAATGTGCTTTTATCGGTACATAATTTGCGTGATTTTTCTAAACACTATTTTTATCATCTAGTACATGAACTCTGAGGTTTTTACAACAAGTCATTTTTAATAAATGTCATTGTGTTTTTCTTCACATGTGTGCTTGTAGCTTCTTAATATAGGGGTTTATTTACAAACTTCATTTTCATGCGATAATGCCCATTTTCATGTAAAAATGAGAATTATCATATGCAAATGAGAATTATCGTATGAAAATGAGAATTATCGTATGAAAATGAGAATTATCGTATGAAAATGAGAATTATCGTATGAAAATGAGAATTATTGTATGAAAATGAAGTTTTTAATATTTAGACAATGGATCGCCATGGAAAATAGTCGTTACTATGGCAATCCATGTAAATATCAGGGGGTTCGTAATATTTACAAAGCCTAGGAGCGGAGTTTTATGCTCCGCTCCCATCGTAAAACTAACGTCATCTCAGGATGGCGTTAGTGCCTTTGGGCCTGATCCAGACCTATGATGTAGCGTTGAGCGTGCTAATGCTCAGCGTTACATCGTGTGACTCCCCCTGACACTCCCCCTGCCCCATCATATTTACACTACCTTATGCCAGCTGAAGGCTACCCTAACTTCAGCCGGCGTAAGGAAGTGTAAATACGCTGGGACGGTACAATAACTGCCTGCCAGCCTCATTACCCTCCCTCCCCCCACCTACCTGTTCTAACTTCATTCCCCTCTATCTGTACTCCCCTCTATCTGTACTCCCCTCTATCTGTACTCCCCTCTATCTGTACTCCCATCTATCTGTACTCCTATATCTCTGTACTCCCATCTATCTGTACTCCCATCTATCTGTACTCCCATCTATCTGTACTTTAAACATTTCCCCCTTATTTTAACCCTTCCCAGTACTTTATAATTGCTCAGGTAACCATTGCACTCTCCCGCATTCCATTCATACAACATTAAACTCTATTGAAACCACATTCACGGTGTACATTAACCTCCCTCCCTCCTGTTAACAACCACCTTAATTTACCTCATAAAAGAATATTCTTGCGTGGCGCGATAAATCATTCGGTCGCTAGGGGGCAGCCTTTTACATAAATGATGACGTCAGTTACACTTAGGCCCGAGTGTAACTGACGTAATCATTTATATAATAGGCTGCCCCCTAGCGATTGAATGGTCATTAGGAGCAGCACGTAAGAAGAAGAAGGAGCCTGTCCCTGCCATGTCAAGTACCGAAGAGGCAGAGGACCGAACCAGAACAACGTGGATGTCACTGCAATCCACTGGGCGACAGTCTCCAAGCAACTTAGATTAATGTGTTAATGTATGTTTGGTGCAGACTGTTTTTTTTTTTGTTACACACACAACACACAGCGCAGCATGGTTAGAAGTCTTACAATGCTGACACTGATATTACTACAAGGCTAAGCAATGCTTAGCCTTGTAGTTCTATCAGCACAGTATGGTAAGACTTTCAAGCATGCTGCGGTCGGATTTGAAACAGAAAAACACATGTCAACTAGATTGGCTAATCGCTAAACGGCGATTTAATGGCGAATTTACAGGGAGTTTGTCAAAGCGACCTTTGTGAATACTGTGAGTTGGGGGGAGGTAAGTAAATGAGGGTGGGGGGGGCGTGCTAAGAGGCCATACGCTCCTGTGTGAGCGTATGGCCCCTTCCTTACGCCGGGCAAAGCTAGGGTAGCCTTCAGCCGGCGTAAGGAAGGGCCCATACGCCCGCACAGGGGGAGTGCCAGGGTAAGTGAACGCCGAGACGCTGTGCTTTAGTAAGCACAGCGCATCAGCGTAGCTCTGGATCAGGCCCCTTGTCACCAAATCGCCTCTAGCCAAGGGCGAATTGCTAAACGGTGATTTAATGCCGATTTTACTGGGAGTTTGTCAAAGCGACCTTTGTGAATACAGTGAGTTGTATGTGTATCATTGAAAAAATCACAATGGCGTTTTTCTGTTCTGCGATTTTCATAAGGCCTAAACTTACGTGAGTTTACCTTTAGTGAATACAGAGATTTGATATTCACAGCAAACTCGCGTGATTTTAGGCGATTTTTTTAAAATATACCCCTAGCTCTCATTTTCTTACATACTAGAGAATGTCAGATAGAATCTGATTGGTTTTCCAAACCCACTGCTTAGTAAATCTGACCACGTTTAGAATTGGGAGATGTAGTATTCCAAATAAATTCTTAATTATAGTGTACAAATAGTGTCTATCAGTGCTTTTATGCTCAACACAAATCGCCCATCAGTAAATAAATAATTTTGCCTCCTTTTCTTGCAATTTTTTTTTGCTCAGGCCTTATATATATTTATATCGCTATTATTTCCCTTTAAGTGTTGTTCTTTCAATGTACAGGTCTGGGAAAATGTTGTGGAGACTTTACATATTTTTCTTCCCTAAACAAAAGGGCCAGTCATTCCCGCTGCTATACTGAACACCAGGGAGATGCACCGCTGCTGCCTCTCGCATGAAGCCAGACGGTGAATAACACAAGAGGAATGTTCTTAAACCCCAGTACCAGCTCGTGACAAGGCCTGCACTCTGTCTTCAGCCTCAAGTTTTGGAACAGCTTCAGGAACTACGAAAAAAAAAAAAATATTCAACCTGACAAGTATTCCATAGCTGCAATAGGCTCCTGTTTTAATTCAGCACAGATGTGACTGTTAATGAAATCATTATGGCCTAGCAGCTGCATAGAAAGCAAAAACATGGAAAGGGAATACATTATTGCAAAATGTCTTTACATGGAATGATTATGGCGGACCTTTAATACGGCAAGTATCAGAGATGTATTTGGCGGTAATACCTTCTGTACTGGTTTCTCCTTGTAACCTACATTTAAATTTGCAGATTAGGGGTCGTATTCACAGATCCGTTTTTTAAAAGTATGCAATTATACGCACACACGTAGCAAGGCCACACCCACCAACACCCAGGACACTCCCCTCTCACAGCCATGCAATCGTAGACATACGCCTCCATAGGCCACCTCTAACTTTACGTGTGTATTTACGTGCGTTTATGTATTCCGTGTGTGCGATTCTATGTAACCGCACCCTTAAAGACTCAATTAAATGCCTCCCCCCACCCTCTTTCTTGTAACTTTTTAGTTACGTATTTCAACACCACCAATCCGTACGTATGTCCCTAAGTACGATTTAAATGTATATTCTACATTATTCATGCGTATATTCTACGTTACTTATGTAAATAAAGTTACTACGCATACGCAGTTAAAACGTACCTAAAAATACGCACACAGCTTCACGTGAAAACGGATCTGTGAATACGGTCCTAAAAGAGTAAATACTTTGAGTTACAATAATTCTTTCTATATGCTATATTTTTTTTTCTTTTAGGAAAATGTTTTGTTATACAGTTATGTTAAAAATAATAAAATAGAGAATTTCATTATAGAAATGTACATGGAGACATTCCAAGCTTGTTTTCCCAGGCCATGTATTGCATTGGACCGTTTATGATTCACAGATAGAGAATGAAATCCGTTTTGTTGCCATAGGCCTGATCCAGACCTACGATCTAGCGCTGAGCGTACTAACGCTCAGCGTTACATCGTGGGACTCCCCCTGCCCCATCGTATTTACACTCCCTTATGCCTTCTGAAGCCTACCCTAACTTCAGCCGGCGTAAGGGACTGTAAATACGCTGGGACGTCGGCGTTAGTACGTTAACGCCGCCCTCCCAGCCTCATTACCCTCCCTCCCCCGCCTCCCTGCTCTAACCTCAGCGTAGTAACGCTGGGGGACGCTCCCTCCAGCGTCACTACGCTGCTCCAACATCTGCCCGGATCCAGCCGATCTTACGCCCGCCGTAGCTAGTACGGCAGGCGTAGGTCTGGATCAGGCCCCATGGCACTACCTGTAGTGTGCCCCCAGGGGGTAGAGCTGGTACACGCAGGAAGTTTCTGTAATGATCTGACATCGTTACAGAGAATACTCCGGATTCTGCCGCTGATCTTTGTACTGTCCAGTCTGAAACGATTCTATGCAATAAAAAGACATCAGGGATCTGTCTGCATCGTTATCATTTAAACTTAAACCTTCCTAAAAATCATCTCAGACATGATCATTGTAGAGTACACACTTACATAATATCTTTCTAAACACTCATTTATCGGGTGATTGGAACGATAATTTTGTGAAAAAGCCCCAGTGCATGCCCAGCTTAACACTCCTTGTGATGTGTTCAGATGGCAGAATGAAACCCCTTGCAGATTACCACTAACAACCCGGGTTTTTGGTGGTAGTGTGAAAGGTACTAGGTACGATCAAACGAGAAAAAACCAAAAAAGAAAAAAACCAAAAAAATATATATATTCAAGTCCCCGCTTCCGCCTGCGGTTCTAATGACCCAGGTCTCAGACATAGGAAAAAAGAAGGGTTTTTCTCATGTTCAACCCCGGTAAGTAGTGATATGAAAGTTGCTGACCCGGGTTATTTATACCTGGGTCTCACCTAACACACCCGATTGGATAGATTTGTCAGGACAGACACCAACAGCCCTACACTAACTGTGCAGACCCAGAAATTTCCAGCTGGTCTTATAATGTTTTTTTTATTTATTTTGCCCTGGCAATTCACCCGGCATTAAGCTGGGATGAAAAACACGGCTTATTACCTTTGGTGATGTGAATGGGGTATCAGTGGTTACTTTTTCAAAAGAGATCTTAACACTTACTTGAAAATGAAGGACTGATGCTCCTGTGAAGTGTGTACAGCAGATGCATCATTTTGCTAACCTACTGCTGTACTCTGCTACTCAGTGCTGCTGTGGCACTGTCCAGGGGAAAAACAAGGGTGGTCTGTAAGTCTGTATGACTGAAATACCGGCATTTCAGTCATATAGACTCATCAGATATTTGCTGACCAGCAATATTTAAAGTACACTTCTTTCCTCCATACCCCGTAGCAGCTGCACCCACAGCAATTACGCCACCGCACACAGGTTTATCTAACACATAGGTACTGGTATTAGCTGGGGCATTCCATATAATGCAGTCACTAACTCTCCCCAAAAGCACTTACTTCTTGCACCAATAACTCATATGGCTCAAGATGTAATTCACTAACAGTCACAATGGGCCTGATCCAGAACTACGCTGCCCGGCTGAAATGCGATCTGCGCATAGTAACTACTGAAACGCTCTATCTAGTATCGGGGCTTCTGTAGTATCAGTGTAGTAACAGCTGAGGGGGCGTCCCTCGCTGTTACTACGCAAATGTTAGTGTAGGTAGGCGGGGGGAGGTAGTTTAATGAGGGAGGGAGGGGTTTTAGTTAAGCATCGGCGTAGGTCTGGATCAGGCCCAATGTGGGTTTCATTAAAAATAAAAACTCCTTATAGTTTAGGAGAATAATATTTCAAACTGCCCTTTGCTCCGTCTAAGAAAAGCTTCAAATGCAAAATAGTCCAGTTGTGCACTAGTTCTGCTGCCTGTGTCACCTGAATGAAAGTCAAGCGAAAGCTTTATTAATGTTTCTAAAAAGAAAAATCTGAGGTGTGGCCCCTAACAGCCAATCAGCTACTAGCTTTCATTCTCACCATTACACCTGCTAATTGACAGTTTCTTGTTTCCTGAAATAGTCAATTATTTGACTCCAAAGCCATATAGCCAGGCAGGGTGATTATTCCAGCACCATTATCTCAAACACATATATGTAATGTACAGAACTGAATGTAAAATGAGCCACATAGCACTGCACAATATCAACAGTATGACCTCCAGAAAATGATTACCATTATTAAGACTACATGACTATTGCTTATTAGACCTGGGACCAGATTTACTAAGCTGCGGTTTTGGTAAGGTGGAGATGTTGCCCATAGCAACCAATCAGATTCTAGCTGACATTTTCTAGTATGTAATACTGCTCTTTATTCTGCATCCTTTATATAAGGAAAAAGGGCCTGATCCAGACCTACGCCCGTGTGCGTTTTTACGACGGGCGCCAGCGTAAAAACGGGTATTTGTACTTACGGCGCATGCGCAGGGAAGATGTTACGCTCAGAAAATCTGCTATGCACATGAGCGTTTCATGAGTGTAGGTCTGGATCAGGCCCATAGAGTGTGTAATTAGAGCATAACTCACCACTGTCCTGATTGCAGTGGCACATCATCTTGGCGGCATTATTCATGAAACAGTATACGGGACTCCTACGGGATCCGTGTGGGACCAATTCTGTTTCTACTGTATGTATGACAGTGATCTAACAAATGAGGTGATGCCATTCAAGGAAGCAAATTTGGTCCTACAGGTCTCACGAAGGAGTCCTGTATAACCAGTATTGATTACTGTATGTGATTGACGCAGCCGCATTCTAGCAGAGAGAGCAGGAGAACAATGGAAGAAAAAGATGAAGGAAGAAGCAAACGTAAGTGAACAGTAGAATAAGTAATTACAGAGAGAGGCTGGGGAAAAAGAACAGGAGAGAAATGCTGGTAGATAAAGAGACACAAGTACGTGGATGACAGGGCACCGGTTTGTTTTGCCGCTTGGAACGGCCCTTTTGCGACAGGGCTGTTTTCGACCAGCCGCTTACAACAAGGGACCGCGATAATATATCAGATCATGAGAAAAACATGTAGCGTGTACTCAGCTTCCATAAGCAACCAGTCAGATTCTAGTTATCATCACGTGCATTCCAAGCCATGGTAACAAATCTATGGTTGCTGTGGCCAAAATTATTTAGTTTTTATGTTTATCTACCCTAAAGACAAAAAGAAAATACAATAAACACACATACACACATTATTCAATTTTTCTGTGTAGATTATTCATTTTTACAAGTTATTACTTACTCGTCCACATTCAGCATCACCGTAAGAGTTAAATGTGAGACACGAATGCAATATGTTTTTATTTAAAACATCTCCTTGTCTGAGTGTTGCAGGGTGAACAGTTAGGACAGATATTTCAGAGCTCTCAATTGATAGCATTCCGAGGCTATAATTTAGTCCTGACATCTGCCTGCTGAAGTACTGCACATATGTCATTTCAGTTAAAGGCTGTAGACTAGAAATGCAAATAACCTTCCCTCCTCTGCTGTGTTACAAAAACACCAAATCTATGTGCTGGAAACATCTGCACGCTTAGGTATAACAATGGAAAGGTTTTCTTCTTTTTTATTTAAAAGCCATTAGAGGCAGACACGTCTGCCTTCCAGCCCTGCATTAGTCCTACAACATACCAGGAGCTTCATTACTGTCTTTATGACATATTTTTATTTTTTTCATACAATTTTTCATTGGTTATCTATTTTTTTTTTTTACCGTAGAATAAAATATATAAAAAGGTAAAATGCACAAGAGAAACAATAATCTTCTGATAACGGCTTCTATTTTTTGAGCGTGGCTTGCCGCTACAATGGAGTTATTTCGAAAGAGCATCGTACGACAGCTGAATGCAAGCTGCCCGCAATGGATGCTAGTACGGGGCTAGTATGTAATAGGAAAATGAGAACTAGAATCCCATTGGTTGCTATGAGCAACATCTCCACTTTGTATGTATGTATGTCTGTGTGTGTGTGTGTGTTAGGGATTTTAAATCTATTTAATCTTGTAAATCTATTATTATTATTAATGCTTATTTATATAGCACCACAAATTGCTTTATAGAGAACATTAGGCATTCACATCATTCCCTGCCTCTATTGGAGCTACATACTAGGGTCACACATACACACACACATTAGGGTTAATTTAGGTAGCAGCCAATTAACCTACCTGTATGTTTAAGGCATGTGGGAGAAAAACCACACAGACACAGGGAGAACACACAAATTCCACACAGATAAGGCCTGGGAATCGAACTCATGACCTCGGTGCTGTGAGGCACAAGTGCTACTCACTGAGGCACCATGCTGCCCATCTAGCCTGGAGTCACAAAGACATCTGATAGGTAAGTGTTTAACCTAAACCTACCCTTAACACTTTCCTAATCCTAACCTTCCCTTTCTTCAGCTCTAAGCCTAACAATCCATGCCCCGCAGCCAAGCCCTAAGCAATATTTACAACTCTGTCAGTGTCAGTACACCTATTGCCAACTGTCCATAAATTAAATCTCATTAAAAATATTTAATATTACATTTATAGCATTCTACAAAATGTAAATTTTTGCATTTTATTCAATTTAAAAGAAGTAAAATAATAGTTAGAATTATACAAAAGAGAGGTATGTGAAAAAGTGAGAAATTTTTATTCTATCCATTTCAATAAATGTATTGTATAAATTGCAGAATATAAATGTCTAAAATAAAAAAAATTGCTGTAATTCTTCTATACCAAGCTATATTCACCAATTTCATACATCCTTCAAAATCTTCTGAGAGCACGGCTGGCCTCCTGCAGTAGGTTAAAATGATGCAAATTGGGTCATGAAGCCACGCCCCTGCAGTCCAGTGCTGTTATAACATTGGGGGAGGGGACGTGATTACACCATTTTGCACAATTATCAACCCTGGATCAACCCTGTCACCTGATCTCCAAGAGATTTGCGTAATTGTGTAATAGCTGTACCACTCACACTAATACATAGAATGCCAAGCGCTTTTTTAAGCTGTCAACCTCTTACAGCTTCTATCAGGCATCAATCCCACACCGATCCCACCCAGCTCCAACCCTGGACCCACCCGGCTCCATTTAGTCCGGCCCATCCAAACTCAGGCCCCGCCTCCTTGCTATAGGGCTCAAATCTGTCACCTTCCACCACTGTCTGTAAGGTTTAAGAAGCATTCGTAACTACTGTATTTCACCCATAAGGCAGCAGACAACCACACAATGACTGCAAATTACTCTGCAGTATATTTATTAATCTTCACAGTTTGACTAAATAATCGTTTAAAAACTATATATTTATTGTTTGGTTGCAGGAAAGAAAAACCTGCAATAACAAATTGTGAAAATGCTGTATTTATTATTTGTTATGCTCCCACATTCAAATAAATCAAACCATTCATTATTATTGGCAAGCAATCACATATAATTGAGCTCAGTGCAAATAGCAAGAGATGCTTCCATGTTCTTATTATATAGTTACAGGAAATTGTAAATAACAAATTGTTTATTTAGAAGAAAAGTAAAATCTGAATTAGGGAATAAATTACTGGCACAATAGAATATTCTATTTAGGTACAATTCAGTCATTAAAAATACAATTTGGCACTAATATATTGTTTGAAGCCTTGCCAGGGTGTGTTTCAGAAATTATGTATGATTACTTCTGCTAAATTTGTTCTCTGTTATAATTAAAAGACTATTTTACATACTTAAAGAATTGAGTTAATTGATCTCAAACAGTTATTAAGTGATTTTCATGCTTATCTTAGACCACCCACTTCCACCATACTTGATTCAGTCATATAGAGTGGAGGATGATTACAGAATGCATGTTTGAATATGTATATTATATTATATTATATTATATTATGGTATAGTAGAACTGGAGCGTTTTTTTATATTTTATATTCTGTAATTTATACATTACATTATTTGAAATTAATAAAAATTAAATTAATTTGATTAAAATTAAAATTTCTCTCTTTTTCACATAATTAAAATTTATATTTCTCTCTTTTTCACATACATCTCCATTGTATAATACTAACTATTATTTTACTTCTTTAAAATAAAATAAATTGCAAAAATAAACAAAAAATAAACATTTTGTAAAATACTATAAATGTAATATTAAATATTTTTTATGAGACAATATTAGGTTGACAATGAATGAGTCAAGGGTTGTCTTTTTGACCGCACAGTATTGTTATATTGACCTTAGCAATGTTGACAGTTAAGTTTCCGAGAAGGTCTGCAGCCTAACTTAACCCCAACCCTAATCAAAGCCAAACCCTAACATTATGCTGAGTACTCACCTGTCGAAGTCACACTCAGTTGCGCTTAACCAGCCAACCAGACAATCAGAGGACCAAGCCGGAAATGATGGTGCCAGTGAAACAATGTCGATCAGGTAAGCGTCTAAGTGATGACTTAATGCCGTTCAGCTCACTAAATAGCTTCCATCTCTATACCCCAGTCAGGGGAGTAGCGAGGGTGGAGTCGGTAGAGCTAGTGCTCTGGGTGCTGACAGACCAAAGGGGCGCCACAGAGCACAGCCAAGTGCCATCTCCAAATCCCTAATATACTAGTATTACATGTGGGATAGTATTAGGGGTCCGGAATGGCACATATAATATATATGGGGTGTATTAGGGGTCTGGGAACGGTCTGTGTATAGTTTGTCATTGCCAAACACTAATATAGACCACATATTATAGTTTGTGTTATTTAATGATTTACCAATGGGCAGCAACCTAGCTTCCTCACAAAAATCATGGCAGAGAAAGCTTTATCTGAGCCTAGTGTCTTTATGATGCTGACGATCTTATTCTGCAGGATTCATAGCGGGTAATTACGTACTGATCCAAGGGCAGTACTTTTTGGGGTACATATTTCATACACAGTATTTAACAATAGCCAGGTCAGTCAACACAAGCTGGGATAGTGATCTAGGAACTGCCAAGGTGAGAAGCTACTGGTAGCGGTGCACCTGCCTGGACGAATACCCCCCCTAGTGTACTCCTCTATGGGTAGTGTACTCCTCTATGGGTAGTGTACTCCTCTATGGGTAGTGTGCTCCTCTATGGGTAGTGTGCTCCTCTATGGTGGATCTATCAGAATATACACAAATACATAAAATGTGTAGTCTGGACCTGATTCAGTGGGGTCAGATCCATATCTGAGCGCAAATCCACACACAGCGTTTGTGTTGTAGATGCTTTAGAAAGACTGGGATATGCTACCCACAAACCAAAAATGCACACAACCGCGCATTTGAATTGCGAGCACTTATGTCACATGATGTACAGGCACACAGCAGCTAAGCTCAATGATGTCACGTGCTACCCCTTCCCTTCCTCAACACACCCCTCAGAACGCAAGCCGCCACAGCTCGAGTGACGGTCTGAAGTGAATGCGGTGCAATTATGCGCTGTTCGTTTCTGAGCATGCACAGTTTGAAAACATGAAGAGATACGCTATGTGAGCTGGCATATGCTCACTTCTGGATTTGGTTCAGTGTATCTAGTGTATCACTTGTGATTATACATTGGTTCTTTTGCTTAGATTTACTAAACTGTGGTGATGTTGCCCATAGCAGCCAACATGACCTGACCCATTCCATTAGGTGCAAAATACTCTGCTCCTCAGTTTCCAACTGTCAGTTACTATGGTAACCACCTTTGTTGAGGAGGCAAATAGTTTTTTTTTAAATATCAGTAATTCATTTAAACCAGGTGAGTGACAGTTGGAAACTCAGGAGCGGATTATATTGTACCTAATGGAATGGGTCATGTTGGAGGGTCTGCTTCTAGCTCTCACTTTCCTATTACATACTAGATAATGTCAACTAGAATCTGATTGGTTACTATGGGGCAACATCTCCACTCACTATTTTTCCACAGGTTAGTAAATCTGACCCTTAGAGCTTGTTATTAAGAAGTGTAAACATTGTGATAAATAACTCCTAAATTGTTTCCAACTCCCTGTCATCTTGGAATAACACTCTGAAGTGTGTAGACTGAATTAAATGTCTTTAGATTTTGATAAGCTATAGAGGGACATACCAGGTGCACTATGCGTGACTGCTCCTGAATAACTCAATAAGAAAGGGGCACAAAATCTTAACCCAGAAGTCAGAAGAAACGATTTAGGCTACTAGACACCTGTTAGACAACTATCAATGTGCCAACAGAGGTAATTAACTCCCTTCAGACTACTTCAAGCTAAACTTCTAAATGCACTGCAGGCTGTGATGCGCGAGTTGCAGAAAGTGTATGACATAAATATAAGTGGAGAAGGAAAATCTACTGGTAATGAGACCTAATTAAAACAGCTAATTTGGCAGTCGGTTAAGTACTTTCTGCCAGTACCGTGGCTGCATCATTTCTTGTTTATTTAGAAGTTGTTTCCTAACTCTGTTTCATGGAAGTGTAATGAGCTTATTTTGATGGAAAGGCAACTCTGATTATTTTAATCACACAGACAGTATAATCAAAGGTGATGTCAGTCTGAAAGGTAAGGGGTCTGTTAGCAGGATGAGTACTTGGGACCAGATTCAGAGACTGGCAATAAGAGAGGAAAGTTACTCCTGGGCAAAACCATATTGATTGCAGGGGGAGTCAAGTTAACTGCATATTGCATGCAGGGATATATCTTTGTATTGCTTACTGCAGATTCTAACTCTCACTTTCCTATTACATATAAGAGAATTTCAGCTAAAATCTGATTGGTTGCTATGGGCAATATCTCTACTTTTCCAAACTCGCAGCTTAGTAAATCTGTCCCTAGCTGAAAGAAAGGGGCGCCCAGGAGTAACAGAGAATATGTCACTTTGTAGTATATAATAAAATGAATCAGATTTCTCAGCAGCTCCCAGGTAGACCTCACCCATCAAGAAAAATAAATCAAAATGGAGCGCTTGAGAAATAAGATACATTTATTACAAATATAATAAAATCGATTATAGACCACTTTTGACTTGAAAACATTAATACTCAGTAATATTCATACCAAATTTTTACGCCAAGCAAAATGTATTGAAATATATGGAGAAATGCAAATGAGACTGAATATAATCAGGAATTTCTCTTGTTATCACCTATCTTCAGTCTCATTTGCATTTGTTTTGCTGGGCGCTAGCAGAACAAAGGAGCACTTCACAGCATAGCCAAGTGCACAGTCTCCGAATCCCTAATATACTGGTATTACATATGTTTTAATATTAGGGGTCTGGATGGCACACTTTATAATGTAGAAGAGAAGAATATCATATTTTAATATATTATATATTGGGGGTATATTAGGGGTCTGGGAATGGAAATCTATATACAGTATACAGTGTGCCATTCCCAGACCCATAATACGCCCCACATGCGCTTTATATAGTGTGCGATGTCCAGACAAGAAGGGGGATGTGTAAGGGAGGAGGAGAGAAGAAAGATGTGTAATGTAAAGGGGACATGGAGGAAGATGTGTATTGGAAAGGGGGCACATGTCATTATGGGATGACAGAGATGTGTAACAGAGGAAGATAAATATGTAATGGGAAGGGGGGAAGGTGGGAGGAGATGTGTAATGGTGGATATCCTTATTTTGTGTATTGTTATTTTCTCCACAGACTTTCAGTGCAGCAAGAATCCATGTGAGGTACTAAGAGAAGAAGCCAATAGTCAATATTCATTTATGTACAAACAGCAATTCCTTTTAGCCAGCAAATATTAGGGAACATGCTCACCCTGCTCCCTGCACTACTACACACTGGGAGGATGGGGTTGGGGGGGAGCCATGGTATTCACTTTCTCTGGGTGCCATTAGTCCATGCTACGCTTCTGTCCATACACATAGCGTTCTGGGCCTGTATTCAGACCACTGGACTTATTGCATATACGTCCGGTGTTTACCGAAATTTGATGAGGCGCATACGTAGTCATTTTTTTTACGTAATCTACGTATCTTTTCTTTAAGACCACATATACGCAATCTACGTAACGAAAATATACATAGATTACGTAAAAAAAGTTATGTAATCTACGTATATCGGTAAACACCGGTCGTATATGCAAGACATCCGGTGATCTGAATACGGTCCTCGATGTGTATCTCAGGGTTGTGGGCATGCGCTGCATTGAGCGACAGACGATTTCCGCACGTTGCATTAAGGTTTCATCACAAATTGAATATCCCCTAAATGTTAAATCTAGAGAGAAATCATGTACAGAAAATGGCAGCTCACCTTTTGGCCCTGCAGCAATAAAACATAAAGCACCCTAAACTCCATGCCCTGGGAAGATATATAACAAGAGCCAGAAGTAGGATGAGGTATTTGGAAGCTGCAGAATTTTATAAGTATTTTTACAGCATAATGGTTTGAATACTATAGTTGGACTCAGAAAAACCTTTCTCGGCCATGATGATATTTTCGCGACATGGTAGGGAAGCTAGATTGCAGCACATTAGTAAATTATTAAAGGTTTGTCTATTTACCAGTTAGCAGCTGCTGGCTCAGATACTGAAGCTGACAACACCCATTCAGTTCACAGGATGAGTCATTCACTGTTCTAGAACAATAAATGAGTGAAAGCAGCTCCATTGTCTGAACTCTGCAGGAAGCAGGTAGCTACTAATTGGTATACACAAACTTTTAATGACTTCTGAAGCCCTATTCAACTTTCCCCAGCAGGTGGGTCAAACATGCATGCAATTTCCACCATGTATGGCTAAATCTTCCCTGCTTTTAGAAAAGGTATATATGAGCATCACTGTATGTAGACAATGCCACAGTTTTACAGATATATTTATAAAACCAACATTATAACCGTCGGTTATTGTTAACTAATTACAGCTGAGAATAGTTTATGTTTAAGAATAGGCTCCACGTAACACGTTGGCATTATTATATTTTACTTTATTATTGCTTGTTGTTGTGATGAAGTAATATAATTAATATGAGAGCAGATCACACAATTGTTTACTAAAACAATACTATTACTGTATGCACGTCAATAGGAATATTTCTCACATAAATGAACATAAAATGGGTATTCAAGTTCACACAGCAAAAGAATGAAAAATATCTTTAAATTACTCACTCATTAGCAATTAACAAACAACAAAAGCTATATATTACAGAACTAGACAATCTAATATACATTATTTACCATTGTGTCATTTACCATTATTTGTCATTGTGTCAGTGCTATAATATTAACA
>WWET01002640.1:137734-149866 GCA_011038615.1 Limnodynastes dumerilii | reverse complement strand
ATTGGCTGGGCACCCTGTCAATCTTGACAGGAGAACCAGCTTTCACACTGACAGGCTGCAAGCGCTCTGTCCTCTCTCCCTATGTCTGGCTATACAGCGCTGTATAGCCAGACAGTGAGAGAGGACATACGATTATCTGAAATGTCCACACACTGCATGATTTTGCAAGCTATAAACGATAATTTTTATTGCAAACCACCCAATCAGATTATCTGCGGCAGCCTTTTTTTTTTTTGATTATCGGCCGTTTCAGTAAATTATCGGCACCACACACTAGAGCGATAATTCGGGCAATCCACGAGTATTGCTAAATCGGCACGATAATCGCTCTAGCGTGTGGCCAGCTTTAGTGAGTAGCACTTGTTCCTCACATTGCTGAGGTCACAAGTTTGACTCCTGGACTAGGCCTTATCTGTATGGAGTTTGTATGTTGAACCCATGGCTGCGCAGTTTTCCCCACACTTCAGAGACATATTGGTAGGTAAATCAGTTAATGAATCCTTGTGAGTGTTAGGAACTTTAGTAGCTCCAATAGTGGCAGCGACTGATGTGAATGTCTGATGTTCTGTAAAAAGCGATGCCAACAATTTGTGGCGTTCTATAAATAAACGTTATTAATAATAATAATAATAATAATAATGGGATAAATCCAGACCTACAGGCTAGTTATGTTAGAACGCGTAGCGTAATTTATATGCACTCCCCTAGGTCCTCCCTTCAGTCGTACGTATTTTGGCCATTTTACGCTTCCCAAACCCTACCTTAACTTTTCATAGCGTAAGTACTGACGTATGGAATGGATTTACGTACGTGACGGCCAAACCCAGCAAAATTTAAATGCTTCCCTCCACCTCCAAAGCGTAATTAAGGGTGTCGTATTGATGCCCCCGCCCCTTTTTTGTATTTACACTGATGGTACATAAGTTAGAATTTACGCGGCGCAACATCTGTGGCGCGCAAGAGCAGTAAATACAAATGGGCGATTTTACGGCAACGGCTAGCGTAAATATTCTAGCGTACTTAGCTTAGGATCTGGCCCAATGTATGTAAGTCAGCAGAATTTCTTAATTCATAAGGCCAGATTTACTAAGATGTGGGTTTGGAAAAGTGGAGATGTTGCCCATAGCAACCAATCAGATTCTAGCTGATGTTCTCTAGTATTTAATAGTTAAATGAGATCAAGAATCTGATTGGTTGCTATGAGCAACATCTCCACTTTTCCAAAGTCGTAGTTTAGTAAATCTGGCCCATAGAGCTTTTCTTTTTATATATTGTTTTTAGTTCTCATCAACTCTCATTCTATTTGTTAAATCCCCCTCCCTGCAGTTTAACCTGCTCTACAATTAGGATATACAAAAGGAAATAATGGAATGATAAGGATTGAAGCACGTCATGGAGGGTCAGCTTCTTCTGTCATTTGTGCTTAATATATTAAAACCAGAAAATGTGTAAACATGTACAAAATGCTACACACTCCGATAACTTTCCTCAATGTAAAACCGTCCTAGATCATATTTAACATTGTTGCTTTGTTTACTGAATTATTCATTAAGGGCACGTTACCCCAGACATTTCTGCAACAATTTACAATATTTTATTTTGCAGTGTTTACTGGTTTAAATCACTTAAAATTCACTGTTATAACTGCCAAATCTGTAAACCACACATTACCTCAATTACGATAGCAACAGATTGTCCCATATTTTTTATGATAAAAAAGTAAAATGTAATACTTCACAGTTTCACATATTTATTCATCTAAACAAGCTACAAAATAATGTGCCGACATCTGTTGTAATAATACGTACAACTAAACGCTGCCTTTCTGTTGCTACGTACAGACACAAGCTTGGTCAACATATTAAAAAAATATATATTTTGCATTAAAAAAAAATTAAGGGATTCATTACAACCAAAAGCACATTCACCAAAACAAAATTGATTCAATTAAAAAACAACATATGGATATGGATGGCGTCATTAAAATAATACATGTATTTATGGTCATTGTATTGTTACCATTTCCATCCTTGCTACCTTATAATAAATCTGAGTTTTTGGTTAGTAATTGATTTCCCTTCTTTTATGTTACAATATTTTATTGTGGTTTTGACTTGAAGCTTTTTTTTTAAGTTTTTTTTATTTTTTTTAAAAGCTCAGTTACTAACAATTTCTCAACGCATTGGAAATCCATTATGCGCTACTCTAAGTAGTTCTGATCTCATAATTTCCACATTTCAGTAACGTGCATTATAATTATCGTCTCAATCAAAAGAACATATTGAGCAAGTAAATTTAGGCTCAAGTAGTTTTCCTATTTTTATACGCACACTGTAGAAGGCTTACAACAGCCAGCTTCGAGTGCCAAGGAATAATTTGTCACTGCTCAAAGTTACATTTGAAAGAAAGAAATATTTGTATTGAGCCTTTGTCCTGCTGACGCACTGAAAAAACAGGTTATAAAGTCTAAAGAAAACGATTCCATCATTAAGGTGAAAAAAAATATTGGAAATCTATCTGTAGAGTAGTTGTCATTTTAACGACGTGGCCAACTGCGATATGCCGCACAGCTGAACATTTTACTCAGCTTTGCAGGTAGAAATAAATGCAACTTAACTAAAAATGATTGTGTTTCACAATTTTACAGTTAGAATCTGTATACTGGTAATTATGATGTCAATTCAACTGTTTACATTTTGCAGTTTCTTTTCTGTTTGGTGCCTAGACCCACATCAATTACCTCTGAGATCACTTGTCCAGCTAATTCAACAAGATTTCCTTTTATTTTACTGTTCCTTCAGCCATGACGGCATACATGGCTCTCTGTGTAGAGTGGACAAAACAGAAAAAGAATTTCAATGACAGTAAAGGACAAGACATGTAAGTAGCTACAAAAAGTCTTTGGTCCGGATTCACAGTTACGTAGTTTTCGTTTTACATACGTTGTTTTAAGAATTGAGCTACTACACATGCGTAGTAGCATATTTACGCTATCTACGTACACAAATGGTACATAGATAGAGTAAATAATCTACTATGCATGTGTAGTAGCTCAATTCTTAAAACAACGTACGCAAGAGGAAAACTACGTAACTGTGAATCCGGACCTTTGATAGCAACGGACCAGATCCGTATAAGGGGGTTCTACAATCGCTTTTGCGCTGTGGAGGGGGAGAAGCATGCAAATAGTACAGTATGGGAATTTTACGTGGGCCGGCGATGCGGAAATTTTAAGGGAGGGGCAGGGGCGTTTTAAGAAGTGAGGGGGCTCGTGTGCAGGATTTGCACATGGGCCCCCCACCCCTCTTACCTGAGCCAGGACTAGCCAAATGCGTGGGCCGAAAGGGGACGGGGCTTAACGGTGCTGTAAGCCCCGCCCTCTTTTCACCCTGCGAATCCGGACAGTCCCACCGCAGGGGAAGGGAGACTAGTTTAGCATCTATTTCTTCCCTCCAAAAGATATTAGAGGGAAAAAATAGATGCTGAATGGCCCCCCTTCCCCTGTCAACCCAGGGTGCAGGATGCATGCCACAGGGCCCCCTGTTCTGAGGGGCCCGTGTGCACTGCACACCCTGCACCCATTATAGATACGCCTATGGGGAGGGGAAACCCGGCAGAAATTGTTACAAGCGAGGGAAGGCCGCATGGATTTCTGGTTGCGACATCCTGGCCTCTGCTTCTGCCAGAGCTCTGAACACAATGGTTGCGGAGGTCTTGATATGGTCCAAAGACAGGGGCGTAGGAACAAAAATTTTCATGGGGGGCAAAAGACCAACAACTACTCTAGGGCCTGGAGCCCCCTTTTCTTGTGTTTTGCATGTCATTTTTGTAACAGTGACTGTAGATATGCAAAGACTCCTAGGTTAATTTTCAGCAGTGTTTGCGAGGTTGGCCAACCCCAGCTTAATTGTTTATTTTACTACAAAAATGTATTTATACATTATGGTATGTGCAATCAATTTTAATTGCTATATCTCATATGCTATATATCGGTTTCTTTTCAAGAGTCTCACTGGGCGTTGCAATTCTCATTCCCACAGACTCCAAATGCAAAAGATTTCTATATTCAGATATATACCAAATCATATTAGTCTCTTCAACAGCTGAACAACATATTCCACGGTACAAACAGAAGGTACTTCATAAGACAATCAGTAAAGTGAACAGTGTAATCCAATATGTGCTTCCAAATCACTGTGCAAGTTATGCATACAGACAGTTGCTGCTTCTGGATACAGAAAGTCACATTTCTGTATATGGCTCAATATATGCAGAGGGGGCCTTAAAAATAAGTCAACAGCAGTCAAGATAGTCATGTCTAGCGCTGAAGCAAGTATCAATGAGAGGTCTTACAGACAGCAGCTTCAGTCTTGGTTTAGAGATGTCGCATTAAATTGGCCACACAACAGGACCACTTCAATCAGCGCCATCATTCTTTATGCAGCTTAATGGTCAGCAAGCCTACATGTCAGATAAGTAACACGCATGTCCTGTTTATTACCTGATAATAGTACTAATCCCAGGTCATCTAACAAAATACTAACATTGGTCCGGATTCAGTTACGTAGTTTTCGTCTTACATACGTTATTTTAAGAATTAAGCTACTACGCATGCGGAGTAGCATATTTACGCTATCTACATGCGTAATAGCGTAAATAAGCTACTATGCATGTGTAGTAGCTCAATTCTTAAAACAACGTACGCAAGATGAAAACTACGTCAAAATCAGGTCCAATAAAAGGATTCTTCCAGAATTCTATATGTTAGAACACTTAAATGATCATGCTTAGATATTCGGAATATGGATAATAATGCAGTTGCTCTGACAAGCCCTCTGCCACTAAACAAACCCTTCCCATCACTCCCCTTCCAAAGATTTTGATCTCTGTGTGAACTCTCCATGGATTCATTAGACACTAGAGGCCAGATTTACTAAACTGTGGGAAAGGAATAGTGGAGATGTTGCCCATAGCAACTAATCCCATTCTAGCTCTCACTTTCCTATTACATACTAGAAAATCTCAGCTAGAATCTGATTGGTTGCTATGGGCAACATCTCCCCTTTTCCTCTCCGGCAGCTTAGTAAATCTGTCCCGAAGTGTTTTAGATATGCACAATTCTGTTTGTGTTAGATTTGCTGCTTTATTGTAAACCAACACATATGTATTTTGAATCAGGTAATTTTTATTAGGGGTTTCAATACATTTTAGAATAACATACTAACAACAAAAAAATAGATTTTTATGTACTTTAATAATCAGTAAAAACAAAAAAAAGCTTTCTATCCTGGAACTGTTAGAACAAGCGATAGATCTGGAGTTTTACTACCAAATATGTAGAATAAAGACTCTCAGGAGGAGGCAAGGATACGCCTGAGCTAGTGTGAGTTGCCAACCCACCCGCTGAGGTCACCCTGACTTCTTCAGTTGAGTTTGTAACAGGGATGTTGTTTTTTCTTCTTAGCAATATGATTTTGATTTTGACAACCTTAGAGTTATTAAACTTTAAGAACGAGTAAAATAGCTCTAATATATAAACCATGATGAGCTTGACTAATAGTAAACACAGAATTAGCCAGCCACACATGCAAAGTCATGCCCGTGTGTACATGCCATAATTTCCTGCAATCCGAAGGCGCCGTTGTGTACATTTTGGATTGCACGCAGCCCGTCCCACTTTTTTTTACGCATCTATGACATGTACGATGAGTGAATCTTAATCTGGCCCATAACATTATGATTACAAGGCACACTGCATGTTGCACACAATCCTCTTGTAACCCACAATCTTGTGTCGACCCAGAGGCATGATTATTGGGTCACGTGCCTTTGTACATTTTTGTTGGCAATCCAGCAACTTGATCCATGCCATACACTATGCAATAATCAGCCATCTTTAGTGATGACTTCCCTACCTGTAACCATTGGTTAATATTATGGCAGCAATGACTTATTTGAGGGCTTTCAATGTTTGACTAGCGTCTTATCAGCACACAGCAAGTGTGGGTATTGTAAACATATATGCCCCGTGTGCATAACGTGTATACTGGTATAAATACAGTACGTCACGGTGGTTCCTAAGAGCCCATATGTTACATACATACCCCCGAGCTTCTTTTTTCTAACACACAATATCGTTTAACATTTTGGACTTGTGATTAAAATGATATCAATCTGAAAGTCTGGCTCCCCAGCGCAGGCTTCGCAAAATGTTGCATCAATAAAAACTCTGCTTACGATGGAATGTTTTAATATCTTTAATGTGCGTTCATTAAAAAACAAAGAAAAAGCAAGATTTTTTTTAATCAAAATACTCAGATTAAAATTTTTTGTTCGTCGGAATCATGTGAACATTTAATATAATGAGGTTTACAAATCAGGCATTATCAGCACATATCCAATAAAAAAAAAAAAGAAAATCAAACAGTGAAAAAATAGACTCTTCCAAATGTCACATCTAAATTTAATACATACCACGGAAATAGTATATATTGGATAACAATTGAGATCTGGAATGTATAAACAGAACTGCATTAAGTTTTACTTATTTTGTGCTTCACTGTTATTATACCAAAATTGGAATGTTTTGCAGGAATAAAGTGCAACCCTGTAGTGTATAATTTGACGTCCTTTATCGCTATTTCGGCTTATGGAGATATCTTGTACGTGCTAGTCTGTAAAGTCTTCTTTGGATTCCGTTGTCTGACTTAGGTTAAGATAAAAGAAGGCATAAAAAGCCAGCAGGAACACCAAGATAGCCATAAGAACAAGGAACACCTCCTATGGGAAGAAGCAAAACACCTTGTTAAGAGTAGTACAAGCATTTCTGGCTTGGTATCATTATAGTCATGTTAAAGCTTCATTACTACCCGACAGGTAAATGTTACTTCTATGTGACCTTGAGTACAATGGGATGTAGGTGGGAGGACCAATCAGAAAGCACAGCCAGAGACTGTGTAGCTTCTGACTTTCAGGTCACATGCTGACAAATAAATTTTTTACGTCAAGAATTCCCAGACGATCATGTTATCTAACCAAAATACAAAAGATATACAAAAACTATCTATATGAATAGGATTTGATTGATACAGGCCACACACTGATGTATCACAAACCATAACATCACAAAAATACAATAAAGTGAAGCAAGCACAGACAGCAAAGCAAAATGTGTGGTGTCAAGCTTGGTAGATAAGGGAAGAGGGGATAGAGCACAGTGACAGGTTGAGAGGGAGCCACCAGGTGGGGACAGAGTAGAAAGGTAGCAGAGGGGAGGGGGACAAGAGGTTACGAAGTGAGGGGGGAGTGGTGAAGGGAACAACACTATGATGGAGGGCCCTGCTCACATGAGCTAACACACTAAGTGGGAGGGAAGAATTTACAGAAGACATGAGGGGGAAGGAAGTGGACTATCCTGAACAGGTGCATTATGAGTGAGTGCTTGAAGACCTAAAATGTGGGGGAGAGTCTGACTGAAGGGAGAGGTGTAGCATGGGAGAAGTCCTAGACACGGTCGTGAGATGTGGTGATCAGTAGGGAGATCAGACAGCGGTTGTTAGCAGAAAAGAGAGGACAGGAATGGGTGTGCACATTGATGAAGAGAAGCATGGAGCAGTGGATGAGGAGATGGCCTTAATGGTGAGGGTAAGGAGTTTAAAGAGAGGTCTGAATTGGACAGGAAGCCAGTGGAGGGTTTGACATAGGAAAGGCCGAGGTAGAGCGGCATGAGAGGAAAATGAGCCTGGAAGCAGCATTGAGTGTAGATGGAAGGGGAACAAAATGAGTGAGCAGGAGACCTACAAGGAGGAGGTTACAGTAGTCGAGGCATGATATGACCCAAGCAGCCCTCGACCTTCGTCTGCTCAAACAATCATGTCACCATACACAATCTTCCAATCTTCGCCAAGCCACCATCAAAAGTTGTGCTGCATGACATCAGAATCAGGAAAGAATTGATTTAATCAACTGTGGGAGCACTTTGATCAGGTGATTGTGTCTTAAAAATAATTTGCCCTGAATGTCTAAGCAACTAGACAGTCAGATGTTGGATTGGACAGGAATTGGCTATGTATGTACTCAGCTTTATTATAGAAGGCGATGTTATGCACTGCCTTTTCAGAGAAACTTAATGACATGGAAATTTTACTCATATTTCCAATTCCCTTAGGATAATATTTTATGACAATTGAAATCTACCTTTCATAAATATTACAAGAAATATTCTATAGGTAAAAAATTAAACATCATGTTATTTTTGTACATAAAATAAATGTATATTAAAAAAAGAAAATAAATATATAAATATACAAGACATCAAAAGGAAAAGGGTGACACCTAGAAGGTTACCCAGCTTTGAAGTCTGCTAACATTCCTTGGCAAAAATGAAAGCATAAAAAACAAGTAAAGAAAATGCAAATAAAGAAAAAAAAAAATTTATTCTATTTTAAATAAAACCATTTGACTAGAAAACATCTTACAACAATGAAAATGGAAAATCTAAAAAAAAAATTAAAAACAGCATTTGCAGTTTAGGAAAGATAAAAAAGAAAAATCTAATAAATAAAAAGCAAAAAAAATAAAACAATTCTGCCATGAATAATTCATTGCATTTGTTTATGTTCTGCTGGGAGTTTCTACCTGGCTGTTCATGTTTTAGTGCTAATGGCATAAATTTGTTCAAAGCATTCCAGCTGTACCATACGTTTCTCTGAGGCATCGTCTTGATTTTGCATTGTGACAAGTTTTCGATAATTTTGCTATTTATATTTCTCTTGTGTGAAATAAATGCACAGTTGCATTAAATAAGCAAATTATGAATATTTACTTAAATTAACAAAAAAAAATAAAAATACAAACAGTCCAAAAGGGAGCGAAAATATGTTTTCCAACATCACAACTGGAACATTTTTTTTTCTTCCCTTAAAAAAAATAAAAATAAAACAGAATCACGCAGGTTTCATTTATTTTATTTTTTTATCCGCAGCTGTTCTCTCAGACCCATCTGGACACGCAGCTACTAATCTTAAGAGGATGTAATAAGCAAGTGACACACAACTGTAGCAGCCATCTGCTAGTGAGAATGGACAGCAGACCTGTACAGTGCATTCGCTATTCTCAACCCACATAATGAATGTCAGAAGTGCTACATGATACAGTGTCTGCAGATGTGTTTTCTTAATATTCAAGCAAGCAAACAAATGAACAATGACTCATTTTTATTTTTTTTTCAAAAGTGACAGTGGGGGATGGGTGTTGTCTTTTAAATCAGCAAAATGAGATTTAATATCATCCAATAAGCAGGCCTTATATAAGCAGTGGGCCAGGGTAAGGACCATATTAGTGGGCCACCTTATTGCCCTTGTAGAAAAGTAATAATACATTTATTTATTTATTTTAAAGTATAATTTCACACTATTTGAATGGGATGGCAGAATGGTCAGCATTGAACCGAAACAGAGCACCATAATTATAGACAGGGCCGCCACCGGGGGGAGGGGTGTTAAGCCGGGACTATTGTCCCGGGCCCGGAGCTGATGGGGGCCCGCTGATACTTACTTGGCTCCCAACTGCTCAGTAGCAGGCCAATGCGCAGAGAAGAGATTCCCTGCGCACAAGCCCGCTGATGTACCCCGCCCTTATGTGACGTCACCAATGACATCACATGGGAGCAGGGGCTCCGTGGCTGTGTCCCGGGCCCCACATTTTCTGTTGACGGCCCTGTTCAGAGATATTTAGAGAAAAGTATAGGTGTTTGATAAAACTACCCTGTTGTCTAGATACCCATGGTAGGGGCTAACTCAGAGTTTGGGAGTAAGGGCAAAAGAGGTGCAAGGGTACTTTTCGGCTAAACCACTTTCAAAGTAAGGGGTGCTAGGTAATTTTAATTCTTTTGCATGCAGGGAAAATACAGATTTCACATACTGCATAACTTTCTGTTTAAGCTATAAATTAGAGTTGAGCTAATAAACTTCACCTCAATTCTAATTCTGCTTTCACAATATAAATGTGGCTCCCCTTGCAGTGCAACATGGTAGTGCTCAGGTCTACACAAAGTTCAGCTCTGAATAAGCCTTACAGTGTGACAGAGAGAAGGGTCATACCCCGTTCAGATTACCAGCTAAAAGCCGGGGTTTTCATGAAATAGCCGGGTTTCATGAAAACCCCGTCTTTTTCTGTCAATCTGAAAGCGAAACCCAGCTCTCTCTAAAAAGAAGGGGGTTTGCGGAGAAAGCCGGGTCCCGCGGCTCCACTGCACAGTGGTAACCGGGGAAATCCCAGGTCACCGCTGACAGTGTGAACGGGCAGCCCGGCGTGTCCCTGCAAATCCCCAGGGTTTGAAAACCCCGGGGATTTACAGGGCTGGTAATCTGAACGTGGTATAAGTAATCTACTAAAATAAAATCTAGGAGGTTGATTTAGGCTGATAAGCGCCATTGTTTTAATCTTGATTTTAGCATTTATACTATGTTAAATCAAGGACAATCCTATGTGATTTAATACCAGCACGCATCTAAAACAAGTCATAAAGGTTTGATTAATTTTATCTAAATTTTAAAAGAAGGGGATGGCCCTAGTGTCCATCATTGTCTCATATATATAAACAATCGAATTTGGCAATTAATTTGAAAATAAGCAACAAGAGTTTAGTAAAAATATTTCAAACCTTTAAGACTTGTTTAAGATGCACGCTGGTATTAAAACACATAGGATTGTCCTTGATTTAACGTAGTATAAATGTTATAATCAAAATTAAAACAAATGTATGGTATTTGGATTTTACAGCTGACTTAGGGTGACAGGCCACCCTTAAGCACCACATAAAATGTCATCCAACCTACCTGTAAAAAGAAAATTGAGGAATAAACTGATTTAATTACATTCAATATTTTCAAAAATAAAGCTTGTTATTCCTCTTGATTTGTGCTCACATATTCAGCCCCCTAATAGGGCTGTATATATCATAGCTCCAATAACGATAGCAACAATAGTGGGCCAAATATAAAGGCCTACATCTATAGAGAAATATACAGTGCATCCGGAAAGTATTCACAGAGCTTCACTTTTTCCACATTTTGTTATGTTACAGCCTAATTTCAAAATGGATAAAAAAAAAATTT
Source organism: Limnodynastes dumerilii (assembly GCA_011038615.1). NCBI lineage: Eukaryota > Metazoa > Chordata > Amphibia > Anura > Limnodynastidae > Limnodynastes > Limnodynastes dumerilii. Next base: position 138,749 of record WWET01002640.1, on the reverse strand, counting down.
CCCTCAAAATTCTACACACAATACCCCATAATGACAACGTGAAAAAGTTTTTTGTGGGAGATTTTTGCAAATGTATTAAAAATCAAAAACTAAGAAATCACATGTATATGTAGTAGTCACAGTCTTTGCCATTAAGCTCAAAATTGAGCTCAGGTGCATCCTGTTTCCACTGATCATCCTTGAGCTGTTCCTACAGCTTAATTGGAGTCCACCTGTGGTAAATTCTGTTTATTGGACATGATTTGGAGGCACACACCTGTCTATATAAGGTCCCACACTTGACAGTGTATGTCAGAGCACAAACCAAGCATGAAGTCAAAGGAATTGTCTGTAGACCTCAGAGACAGGATTGTCTCAAGGCAAAAATCTGGGGAAAGGTACAGAAAAATATCTGCTGCTTTGAAGGTCCTAATGAGCACAGTGGCCTCCACCATCCGTAAATGGAAGAAGTTCAGAACCACAAGGACTCTTCCTAGAGCTGGCCGGCCATCTAAACTGAGTGATCGGGGGGACAAGGGCCCTAGTCAGGGAGGTGATCAAGAACCCGATGGTCACTCTGTCAGAGCTACAGCATTCCTCTGTGGAGAGAGGAGAACCTTCCAGAAGGACAACCATCTCTGCAGCAATTCACCAATCAGGCCTGTATGGTAGAGTGGCCAGACGGAAACCACTCCTTAGTAAAAAGCAAATGGCAGCCCGCCTGGAGTTTGCCAAAATGCACCTGAAGGACTCTCGGACCATGAGAAACCAAATTCTTTGGTCTGATGAGACAAAAATTGAACTTTGGCGTGAATGCCAGGTGTTATGTTTGGAGGAAACCAGGCCAACTCATTACCAGGCCAATACCAACCCTACAGTGAAGCATTGTGGTGGCAGCATCATGCTGTGGGTATGTTTTTCAGCGTCAGGAACTGGGAGACTAGTCCGGATAGAGGGAAAGATGAATGCAGCAATGTACAGAGACATCCTGGATGAAAACATGATCTTGACCTCAGACTAGGGCGATGGTTTATCT
>WWET01002640.1:102661-123708 GCA_011038615.1 Limnodynastes dumerilii | reverse complement strand
ACATACATACATACATACATACATACATACATACATACATACAGCACCAGTCAAAAGTTTGGATATGCCTTTTCAATCAATGGTTTTTTGTTGATTTAAATTATTTTCTACATCGTAGATTAATACTGAAGACATCAAAACTATGAAAGAACACATATGGAATTATGTTGTCAACAAAAAAGTGGTGTTAAATAAATCAAAATATTTTATATTTTAGATTCCTCAAAGTTGCCCCCTTTTGCTTTGGTGACAGCTTTGCACACTCTTGGCATTCTCTCAATCAAGGTAGTGAGGTCATGAGGTAGTCTCCTGGAATGGTTTTGAATTAACAGGTGTGTCTTGTCAAGAGTCAATCTGTGGAATGACTTGCCTTCTTAATGTGTTTGAGACCATTAGTTGCATTGTGCAGAGGTAGGGTTAGTACACAGTGGACACCCCTATTTGACTACTGTTGTATTCCATATTATCGAACGAACCACTCAACTCAGTAAATAGATAAGACTGTCCATTATTTTAAGACATGAAGGTCAGTTGATACGGAAAATTTCAAGAACTTTGAATGTATCCTCAAGTGCAGTTGCAAAAACCATCAAACACTATTGATGAAACTGGCTCTCATGAGGATCGCCCCAGCAAAGGAAGACCAAAAGTTCATTACAGTTACAAGCCTCAGAAACCGGTGCTTAACAGCACCTCAGATTAGAGCCCACAAAGTCTTCACACAGTTCAAATAGCAAACAAATCTCAACAACAACTGTTCAGAGGAGACTTCGTGAATCAGGCCTTAATGGTTGAATTGCTGCGAAAAGCCATTACTGAGGATGAACAACAAGAAGAAGAGAATTGGTTTGGCCAAGAAACACAAGGAACGGACATTAGACCAGTGGAAATGTGTACTTTGGTCTGATGAGTCCAAATTTGAGATTTTTGGTTTCAAACGCTGTCTTTGTGAGACGCAGAGAAGGTGAGCGGATAGTTTCTGCATGTTTGGTTCCCACTGTGAAGCATGGAGGAGGATGTGTGATGGTGTGGGGGTGCTTTGCTGGTGACACTGTTGGTGATTTATTCAAAATTCAAGGAACACTTAACCAGCATGGCTACTACAGCATTCTGCAGCGCCATGCCATTCCATCTGGGTTGCGCTTACTGGGACCATCATTTGTTCTTCAACAAGACAATGACCCCAAACACACCTCCAGGCTATGTAAGGGCTACTTGACCAAGAAGGAAAGTGATGGAGTGCTGCGTCAGATGACCTGGCCTCCACAATCACCCGACCTAAACCCAATTGAGATAGTTTGGGATAAGTTGGACCGCAGAGTGCAGGAAAAGCAGCCAACAAGTGCTCAGCACCTCTGGGAACTCCTTCAAGACTGTTGGAAAACCATTCCAGGAGACCTCATGAAGCTGATTGAGAGAATGTCAAAAGTGTGCAAAGCTGTCATCAAAGCAAAAGGGGGCTATTTTGAAGAATCTAAAATATAAAACATATTTTGATTTGTTTAACACTTTTTTGTTGACAACATAATTCTATGTGTTCTTTCATAGTTAAGATGTCTTCAGTATTAATCTACAATGTAGAAAATAACCGAAATCAACAAAAACCATTGAATAAGAAGGTGTGTCCAAACTTTTGACTGGTACTGTATGGGTCTATTGTCCTGCTGGGCACCCAAGCACCCAAGCCACTTCATTCAGTCATTACGAACCTTGAAGAAATATGTTCGTAATGGTGATTTAGAGCTGTCCTGTTCTTAAGTCCTACGTAAATTACGTACATTAAGTTGCTACGCCTGCGCAGTATATCTCTTCTTAAATGCACACACCTAAAAAGCAGCATTTTCTGAACTGTGAATCAGGTCCAGCAATAATATCCAATCGGGGCTCTTTGTGAAGGACCCATGTTGAAAACGAACACGGGACCTTTCACACGGACACCCATCCTGTGTGAGATCCGGGAAAACCCCTTCTTTGTTCCAGGGTCATTAGACCCGGGTCTACAAAAATGGGACCTTTCACATCACCACCACTACCAAGGGTTTTTGCCAAGACCCAGGTTTTAGGCCAAAATCCCAGGTATTTGGTGGTAATGTGAAAGGGTTTTAAGATGTTTCAGCAGTAATATATTAGAACGATCTCACCGCAGATGATTATTCCATCCCGTGGTCCGGCAGTGGCTTAATGCTTCATTCAAGTTAGTTACCAGATGACTAAAGAGATGCATATATACATACACAAACACACACACACACACTTATTATTTATACAGAGCCAGCACACTATTCTTCCCTCTGGAGTTTACAATTTCAATTCCCCAATAAAGAAACACACATACATATAAAAAAATTATATAGGTGACTAACATTTCCAAATGGGCCTTATACCTCAGGAGGCATTTGGCATTCCTTTAGACATGGAAGACTAATCCCAATGTAAACATGCTCTGAGGCCTCATATTTTCCCTTAAATAATTGTTTTTGAATTGTCTAAATTCGAAATATTATTGGAAAAATTTGAGAAACTGCCAATAAGGCATATTTAGGTGCTGAGGAGCATAGGTCAAGCAATAAGACATTCACTTTACTCACAGCGGGTATGTGTTATACCACCTTCCCCGCACACCAAAAAAATGTTCCCCAGTGTGTTGGCATGTTAGGTCTACAGCAGCTCTTTACGCATTTGGACAGTCTCTGATATCATACATGCAAAACAAATTTAATAGTTCAGAATATTCAGATACTTGTAAGCATCATTTAACACAAAGGAATTGACAAGCCTTTTAAACCTATTGTTAGAAGCAATCAGAGGGTTAATCGATGCCTTAAGTAAAGCAGCACATGATAAATATTTTAGACACAGCCATTGTACTCAGGGTTTGAAGTGTCATAAGCAATCTCTCTCAGAAATCAATATTCACACAGCACATCCTGGGGGAAAAGGGAAGTAGACATGCAGTGCAACTTAATGTGAGCTATCAAATACATGTCTACCTTAATCCCTATTGCTGTTTTCTTGGCTTCTGCTTTTAGTCTTGTTGCTCTTAATACAGGCTTGTTTTTCTTGTAGTCTTGTCTTCCTAAAGTAGAAAAAGAATGAATTATTGATGGAGATGTATACTCGTAATTATTTTAGCATTATTGATCTTTGTTTTTATTAAATAAAAAACACAATAATGTCCTCTTGCAAAAAGGAGATGTACAAACACAGCAACAAGGAAATCAGAAAGAGAACTAACCAAATAATATAACTTAAGGTTGTAAAATGAAAGACACACAATGTTCTACTGTATCACCAATATATTTATAGTTATACATGAAAAGGAGGAAAGCGAGAGAGAAGAGCAAGAGATGGAGAGAGATGAGGGTAATATAGTGGGATGAGAGAAAGAGGGGAAGAGAGAGTGGAAAGGAGAGAGAGAGTGAAGAGAGAGTCAAGAGACTGCAAGAAGGGGGAAAGAGGCGCAAGTAACGGGGGAAGAAGTGTAAGGAAGGGAGAGAAAGCACAAGAGAGAGGAGGAGAGAGAAGAGCAGGAGAGATTGGGAAAGAACACTTGGACAGTCTCTTATATCATACATGAAAGATTTATTTCATAAGATATAGTTCAGAATATTCTCTCTTCAGAAAAGGGAAGAGAGGCGGAGGGGAGAGAGAGAGAGCGCAAGAGCGATGGAGGAGAATGAAGTGAGAGATAGAGGGGGAAAGAGAAGAGCGAGAGAGGTGGATGGAAAAGAGAAAGAAAGAGACAGAAGGGGAAAGAGAGGAGCGAGAGAGGTGGAGAGGAAAGAGAAAAGAGACAGAGACAGAAATCAAAAAGAACGAGAGAGATGGGGAAATAAAAGAGCGAAAGAGAAAGGGGAAAGAAGAGAGTGAGACGGACAGGGAGAGAGAAGAGCGAGAGGCGACTATATAATTATTATATCTAACAATACTAATACCTTATAGGTTTAACTAAACACTGAATTACAGTGAACAGTGATAGAATACAAACCAAGACTAAGAGACTAAGAGCATGTGAAAATACTGTCATACATATCACTAAATGTACTGCCAATTATATGACTAAGAACAGTGCATTACCCACACTTATGCCTTACACATTAGGGGTTCATAAAAGACATAGACTAAATAAACATTTTAGACAGTCCAATAGCCATTTGTATCAATAAACTTTAGATATCTTAAACCTAAAATATGCATTTATGAAACCTATCGCCAGCCCAATTTCTGGATAAAGGTTTACCGGATTCACACAGGATCACATACCGAGCAGAGGACTCCAGCAGAAAAGGGCTAATAATTAGTCACTTAGGGATCAATTGCTTCATCTGTCTGCAACTCACTTTTGGACTGCGATGTGTGCAACACAGGTGACGGAATTTCTTTCCACTCTACATGTACGTTATGTAACAAGACGGCGATCGGTGGAGCAGTTGTAAAGCTACATGACGTTTATTCTGATGAAAGGGTTAAAGCAGGCTCGGAGAAGGTGGTGAGAATTTGTGGATTTAATGCCAAGCCTAAATGTATACAGCCCACATTTACAGCGGATATTTCCTTTTACATTCTCAAATGGATTTTAAAAATAAAAATGACTGGACGGCAATTTTGATATTATTTAATCCCCCCTTTACCTCTCTGATCATGTGACAAAGAGGTACGGCTCTGGCATGCAATGCAGTTGAGAATTATGTTAGTTTATGTTTTTAACATCTTTAAGCTTAATGTAATGGAGGCGGCTTGTAAAAAAAAACAAAAAACTTCAGAAATGTATAAGGAATATTAACATAATACTCAACCGTCGATATATCAACCGGGTTTCTTGGGGGAAGGGTATTTATTAATTTGTTTTTACTTTTTAAAAAATGTTTTATTAGGTATTCACAGCCATATTTCTTGCTCAATGTTTGCTGCATGCAACTGGTCGCAAACGCCTAAAATACAACACCTACATCACGCGATATAATATTTTTAATAGAATATGTTTATTTTTCAGGAACCTATTAGGCAGCATGGCCGGGGAACAGAATCAGGGCCTCAGCGTCCTATCTATCACCAATTAACTAGATTCAATGCCTTCCTAGAACTTACTGGTCGGCTACACTGGGACAACATGGTAAATCTCACAAGTGCTCTACCCCTTCATACTGAACAGTCTTCACAGGTCACTGTGGTGCTGCCAAAAATCACTTGGGGGTGAAGCCCTTTCAGTAACACACGGTGAGATCCTTTGCAACATCATCAAAAGCAATACATTTATTATTGTTGTCAAACGATTGTCTGCAGCCTTTGCTTATTTAAAGGGAATTTGCAGTCGTGTAACAGCTTCCAGCTACGTGTCTCTGAAATTATCAGCCTCCACCAGAGGCTCGCTGCCTTCACATTCATGTCCAGGCCTCATTATCATGCCAGTATCTAGTTATTGTTTTATGAATGTTCATATTTCAAAGCTTTCCTCTGTGTTTTTTTTTTTTTTTACCTCAGCAGACTTTACAATATCCAACCTCATTATCATCATGTGTCAGGTCCGCTTTCCGCCTGCATTTTCTGCTTTAAAAATTAATGCATTGCTATTTTCTGAATACTGCTTAAGCTGCTTAGGAGAACATTATGCTATCAAACAGACACATGCAGAAAAGCTTTCTAAACTCTTGTTCCTTCAATGAAAATACAGCTGGTTCTGCATGAAAGACGTGTCTTTTCACCTGCAAATGGGATAACCGCTAAATGTATTTAGTTTTTGGGTCTTTTATGTGGAAGTAAATCTTTCATTTCCCCAAAATATTTTAATTCTGCTTGCATTAACTATGGGCAACGATGATTATTTTTACTCTCCTAAGAGAAGATACAGGATGTACATTTGTAAAAACACTAATATAAAGTAATGTCACAAGCCCTGAAAGGAAACAAATGATTGTTACCAAAACTAATCTTAAAGGAATCTTAAGGAACACATTTTGTAAAGATTTTTAATATAGTCTATTGAAATTTCTGTGGAAAATAACATGTAAAATTAACTTGTAAGGTAAAAACGGTTTCTGACAACATAAAAAGACATGAATAATATATAAAAGTTACACAAAAAAGTTGTTGCGAAATCAATTTATAGGTTAATATAGACAGATTTTAAAGGCAGAGGTAATCTGTACAGAGCTAAAAGACACAAAATGCCCTAGCACCCTACTATCAACCAGAAACTAACCCGCCATTCTAGCCGTATAATAAAATGCTGAAATATTAGTTACACTAATTTACAAACAGTGTGATAACATAAAATGGAAGTTGCTCATTCAATTTATAGGTAAATGCAAACAGGTGCATGAAAGGCAGGGGTTTATCTGCTAGCCACAGAAACAAAGGAAAGAAAATGCTTCAGCAACTCTGCCATAAACCAATAACACTATACCGTCTATCTGTAAAATAAAACGCAGAAATGTTCATTACACATATTTGCATAAATATATGATAAGTCACCAGCAACCGTCTTTCTGCATATGGTGGTCCTAACTCTAACAATGAGAGTCCCAATGTTGGGTCATATATATATATATGTTTTTAAATTGAGAGCCAAACTTAAATCAGGAGACACCCCTTAAAGTCTCCAAAATAACAGTGCGATAAGTCAGCAACCACTATCAAGACCTTTCAGCTGTGTATGGTGGTGTCCCCCTAACGGAGGGGGTATAGCCATCAGTTCTACCAACCAGTTTAGAACTGACTCTCAGATTGATTGCTCCTGCCTCGACGAGGACAAGCAATCGATCATCCCCAGGACAAGATCGCAACTGCGAGTACCATTTATCTAACCCTAACCTAATCATCACCCTCACCCTCCCCTTCCATTACCCTAATTCAAACTCTCTCCTCCCCACAGCCTGACCCTAAGGGCCAGATTTACTAAGCTGCGGGTTTGGAAATGTATAGATGTTACCCATAGCAACCAATCAGATTCAAGTGGACGTTCTCTAGTATGTAACAGGAAATGTGAGCTAGTATCTGATTGGTTGCTATGGGCAACATCTCCACTTTTCTACACCCGCAGCCTAGTAAATCTGGTCCTAAGACTCTCTTCATACAGTTACCTATAGTCCCCTTATACGGTAACCATTGCGGCAGCGGATCTGCGGCAGGTGCCAGGTTTTGAAAATAATGAATGGGTAAGTTGTACCAAATAATACATTTGCCATACTTAACCATTCATTAGGAAAATCTTCTAATTAGTGACATTTTCAAAATAGAGACAGACGAAAATGAGCTTTCAGTTGTCTGAATTTGGGAAATATCATTTTCTATACAGAGAACGCGTCCCAGCCATCAGGATGCCATCACGGTCGCACTCCAATTATGCAGTGTCGTGCAGTGGGGGTCAGGACATGGAGTGGGCGTGATATGTAATGGACACCGTGACTGGATGTAACAGAGACTGGAAATTAATGTAATGTCATTGAAACCGCTACAATCCCTATGCACCTCCTACTATAGTCACATGAAGGTGTGGTTCTGCTGGTAAAATCAGACATACACAAAGCAAACACAATTAGTGAGTATCTGTGTGCAATAAGCAATTCAAAGATATATCCCTGCATGCTAAGAATACAGTTAACTTGACCCCCCCCTTAAATCAAAGTTGCCCAGGAGAAACTTTCCTCACTTATTTTAAGCCCCTTCCTAAGTCTGAATCAGGCCCAGTGTGAGGATAACGTGAGAAATCATACTCGCACCATAGTCATGGTTTAGCCCTTGAGTAACTAAGTTCATACACTTAACAAGGTCTGGATCCAGCCCATTGTAACTGCTACAATCCCTATGATCCTCCTACTATAGTCACATGACGGTGTAGTTTTGCTGGTAAAATCAGACATACACAAAGCAAACACAATTAGTGGGCCTGATTCAGACATAAGAAGCTTGAAAATAAAAGAAATAAATAAATTTAAAGCTTGTGAGTATCTGTGTGCAATAAGCAATTCAAAGATATATCCCTGAATGCTAAGAATACAGTTAACCTGACTCCCCCTGAAATCAAAGTTGCCCAGGAGAAACTTTCCTCACTTATTTTAAGCCCCTTCCTAAGTCTGAATCAGGCCCAGTGTGAGGATAACGTGAGAAATCATACTCGCACCAGAGTCAGGCAAATGCAGGTCTAAAAGTGGAGACAACTGTGAATTTACCTGGACCATAATCTGAATGTAAGATGGATTAAGTCTAGTTTAAATACAATGCTATCATCTGCATCAGTCTGTGCAGTGCAAAAAAAAAAAAAAACCAGCTCTCATATATGCCAAAAAATAAATACATAAAACCCTCCCACTATGGAGGGTAACAGGTTCATACAATGACTACTTTGAGGTCAAACATCTGGGAATTGCTTATTGTCCAAGAAGCAAAACTACTGTATCTTTGTTCATCTTATTACATTGAACTCACTCTTTCGATACTAATGTGTAATTTCCAAAAAAGTGTTAGGACAGAGCCTAAAATTCACTGACAAATACATTTGTCAGAGGGATTCTCTTCTGCATCCTTCATTCATTCATTTTGATTTTACTGGTCACACATGTGCATTGGCCTCTAAAGGTAGAACCGCTGTTATAAGGGATTGATTTCTCTGTGTGTAGAGGGCACAAACAGACAAAGTACCAATGGTACAATGGCGCCCACTCACTAGATATACCGATACACGATTGGCTGGGTGCAGTATTTGAAACATTTTAAACATGGGAAAAATCATGCGTCTGAAAACCCAGCTAAAGGTAACCTAAAATGTTCTTTAGCCCAGCCATTCCCTGTCTGGATGTCTGAAGGTCAAGTACCAAGACTACTTTTGTGGTGTAGAAAATAACAGAGGATAGGCAAATCATCTTTGCACATGAGGTTTGGCTCAGATCATCTAGATTACATCACAGACTTCACTTAACTGAAAAGAAATCATGTTGTGCTGCTCCAGTTTGACACTCTCTTATAGTAATTAATGTAGTACAATAATTATGTGGTCTGCAGAAACACAATGTACAGGACTAAGCACAGACCACACTTTTCTGTTCTCTCTGCAATCTGAAAACATAACACCTCTTAGCACAAGTGCCAAAAAGTGTTATTAATTGTTACAACGACAATAATTATAACAACACTTTATGGGTACGATTCAATTACCCATGATGCCTGGTCGCAGTACTTTTTCTGTGAATTTACATCGCAGATGTTATCTCACACCTCGTAGAGGTACATTTCTTGCCGTAATAAGACAGGAGAAGACGCACCTCATGCTTATTCCCATCTTTGCGGTCAATTGAATCATAAAGCATGAAATACAATCAAGAAGCTCTGATCTGTCTGACAATCGAACAGATCGCACAGAGCGCATCCAGACCTCTGCCTGACACCCGACGGCTTGCAAGCTGCTTGAGGAAGCCCAGTGTTTTGTGGCACTGCGCATGCATGTGCTGCTAGGAGGTCTGTCCAAGGGGGCTACATCCGCATGCTAAAGCCCACGCAAGAGGAGTGAGGAGAGGCATGCAGATGAGGGCGAGTAGACGGTGGTAACACCTCTTTAACAAATCTCCGTTCGGAGAGATGCAGATCTGTGCAGAGCACTTATGGGAGGGTAATGGACTTGCAAGTCTTCCAAAGTCTGCATGCAAGAGGGAAGGGACATGGTAGAACACACACAAACGATTAATGGCACGATCATCCAATTATCGGGGGATGGGGCCAATAATCGTGGGTAGGGTAGATTTGTCTAACGACCAGTAATCGTATCAGACATGCTGTGGTGCGATTATTTGATCTTCTGACATTCTTAATTTAAGTTGAGCCAATCAGCTCACTGAACGGCTCTGCCTTCTGCTAGAGCCCTCCCTCTTCTCCTAGGATTATCGAATCGCAGCAGGAGAGGTATATGGACCTCTCCCTGGCGGGATAGATTATCGAGCCACTTCCTGCTGGGATAGATTATCGTCCCGGTGTTTGCCCAGATTAATAATAGGTTTTCCTCACTTTATACAAGACAAAAATTAATTAAATCTCTGAAACCTTGATTTGACATGTCCTACCTAATCATTATCTGGCCTGGCTGGTTATTTGACAAGGAGTGTGTTTTTATGATATTATAATAATAATAATAATATTATTATAATTGATTAACTTTATTTACCTGTAAGTTGCTTTAAATTGAATTGATATTAAATTGATAAATATTAGTCTAGAAGTGGATATACCTATGCTTTCATTTAACCATATGTACCCCTGTTGTAACCCTTTGAGTATTTATTGCAAGCAAATCGCTTACTGGAGAGTATGCTGGCCCAGATCCAGACCTACGTTTTCTTTACATTTCAACGCGTAGCGTGTTTACACTATCGTAATTACTATGTACTCCCCTAGGCACTCCCCTCGCTCATACATACGTTAGCAGTTTTATGCTTTCCAAATCCTACCTTAACTTTAAAGCGTAACTCCTGATGGCCATAATGGCTGCACGTACTTACGCACCTAAGCATCCCAATACTGTATAATTTAAATGCCTCCCCCGCCTCCAAAGCGTAATTACAGGGGTGTCGTATGGCTGACACGCCCCTTCATTCGTAGTTACGCTCTTGATACTAGGATGGTACAAACATTCAGAGCCACGGCACGTAACATCTGCCGTGTGCATGCGCAGTACCTACAAAATAGCGTTTTTATGTCTCCGGCTAGCGTAAATACACTAGCGGACGTAGCTCTGGATCTGGCCCGCTGTCTATATCTGTCTATATCTGATAAGAGCCACTCTGACTCATTATTGGCCTCATGGTAACACGATTCTCCGCATAAAATGGTTTGTCAAAAAAAGTCGATTAAATATTGTGCTAAATATGTTAATTTACACTTCAGACCATGCTTACGCAATCTACGTACAGAAATGGTACGTAGATAGTGTAAATAAGCTACTATGCATGCGTAGTAGCTCAATTCTTAAAACAACATTACGAAAACTACGTAACTGTGAATCCGGACCTGTGTGGGCAGCATCTGGTTGCTGTGCTCATCACAAAATAATAATAATATTTGACTTACTTGCCACATTCTTCTCCTGCCTCCTGTTGCCTTCTCTGTGGCAGTGTGTTTGACTGAAGACATGGAGGAGAAACCACTACAATTTATCTAAACACTGCCACCAAACCCATGCCCACTAAACCTGCAGGGATACTCAGCATTGAGCTGCTGTTAACTTCTGCCCCAGCAATTTAAGCAGGCGAACAGGGGAGATAACGGGCCCCAGGGTGATCTTCCCGGTCACGCCATGGATAAACCGGTGGTTGCTTTTCTGTGCCCACCTGGTCGCCAGGTTTCAATATCGTCACCACAGTGACTGATATTTGCAGAGCCCTGGTAGAATATCAGTTTAACAATTCCATTTGACAATTCTTTCATGTATTCTTTTGGAAAGTGTTTTCAAACAATTATAATCTATCCTGGAAAGGCTGGCTGGTCTATGAGTATTATTGTGATGAATATTGCTATAACAATTTGCATACTCAAAGTGTTCTTAAACGCATCGCAAAATGGGCTTCAATTTGTGAAGAGCCCTGTATTATCTGTCAAGCAGCAAAACAAAACAGTATCTCTAATGCTTTACAAAAAAAAAGTCTGAAATTGCTTTGATTATAGGTATTTGGGGTACATCCATTGCACCCTTAAATGTATTAAGCAGAAAAAATAATCTATATTTTATTTAAATTTTTTCAGTCTTAGGAAGTAGGGCAATTTGTCACTAATAATACATTTGCAAAAGACACATAATTTTACACAGCATTAAGTGCCTTGAGAAGAACGTTCGGTTCGGATACATGAGGTGCTGAAATCTTCAAGTTGACATATTCCATTTAATGGCTGGTAGATATTCAATCGTCTGTACTTAAGAGAAAAACAAAATGTTCCTACAATTTGCGTTCAGTATCCAGCTATGCAGGAAACATATACATTAATGCCACAAGATTGCTGATTAGAAAAAAAATAGATCTGAGGCTAAAGAATCTGTCTGAAAGTTTATGACAAGCAGTTTCCTCCTTCTCTAATACATTCCCATGTACTGCCAGAAAATCAGGATTACGTTCCCCACGTGGCGCTGGGTAAAATACCAGCTTGCTTCCCTCGAGTGCTGCAAAACATGGTCTTCCTAGGCAAATTTGATAAGTCCCAGCATATGGGATGCGGCTGCCAGTCCGGCCAACTGAATTGCAGCAATGATACAGTCACCAGCTGGGAACAGGTTACTATTTCTACACTTTCCCAACAAGCTGTAGCGGCTGCGTCGGGCTCAGATTAGAGTAAGGGCTCAAGAAGGGAGGGTTAGAGTCTGGCTTCAAGAGGAGAGGGTTAGGGCTCAAGAAGGGGAAGGTTAGGGTTAGGCTGCAGGACACGGAGGGTTAGGGCTCAAGAGGAAGGTTAGGGTTAGGCCGTGAGAAACAGAGTTGGGTTTAAGGGTAAGGCTAGGATGCAGGTTCTTAACAGTTGGTGGATCACTCTTCATGACCGTGGGAGGAGCATTGCTCAGGCTGTAGAAAATGGAGGCTGACAGGAGACTGTCGCCATATAAATGCCGCAAAACAGTCTGTCGCTAAACAGACTATCATACCGGCAAACCACACCCTCAACTTATGATCCATAGACCCTACCTTAAATTTGTATGTATAAGGGCTGAAAAATAATACAAGTAACCAGTGATTGAATGAGCATATGAATGAGTAACCAATGAATGAGCATATGAATGAGTAACCAATGAATGAATGTTCTGTAAAACACTATGTACTACATTTGCGCTACAGCATACACAAAACCTTTCTGATCTGTAAGATAGGCCTCTGTGCAGGTCATCATGCTTTCACAGACCGTTGACAGATATATAATACAGCCTCATCACTAACAATGTGGACATTGATTGTAGGTGGGGCTGGGTTTAGCTGCTGCCCATTAGCAATGAATTATTGAGCCGCTTAAACATGCCAGCAATTACACACAGCGGCAATACATTTAATGGAGTCCCTGTTATTTAAGTACTATGCATTGTACTTGGATGCAAGTCACTGGAATTGATGGATGGAAAAAACAATAACACGAGCACTCTCCATAGGCTCTATCCAAGTTATATATTCATTGAAATATTGAACAACTCACCTATTTGCTTACGGTATTGATCAACTGGTGTTCTTGTCGTTGAAGCATCTTTTCTACCCATTTTCTTTCCCTTCTGTAAAGGAGATAAATAAATGTATAAGACTCATGTATTGGGCTGCTTTAAGATAGACAAGATATACTGCATAAGATACACCGGACCCTGACCTCTGTGCCTTTAACGCATGCACGGAGGTCTGTAAGTCCACGCGGAAGAGGGGAGTTAACGCCCCTGTCACTCTCCTCACTTGTGTGGACTTTAAGTCACTTACGCTGCCTTAAAGCATAGAATGCATGCGCCGATCCGCACACAAGCACTAAGGCCCATATTCAGAGTACCAGGCGTATAAGACCTCATTTACGAAATATACGTAAGAAAAAGATAAGTAGTTACGTAAAAAAAAAATTACTACACATGCGCAGTAGTAAAAATCGCTAAACACCGGATGTATATGTTATACGTCTGGTACTCTGAACACGGGCCTAAAACCCAACCCTTCCGTAAGATGTAAATGTTCCACCCTGTCGGACTGATCGCCAGGCGTACGGACCATCCGGCATGCGAACAACCAGATACTCAAATGCCTTCCGCAATCAGCGTGGAGGTTGGAACATGTTATTAAGTATGAATCCGCCCCCATGTAAAAATGTGAGGGGTGTAAATGCAGATATTAGCTTTTGCACACAAAGCTTATATGCTTAACTTAAAATTTTGTTCATCCAAAAAACAACATCGCTCAAGTCACATTTAGATTCACATTCAACTTAACTTCTATACAAAACACAAGCTACAAAAAAAAATAAAATCTGTAACACACTGACTGGGCCCTCATGATGAGATGGGCATATTTTTGCCAGTTGACGAAACGCGTAAAAAAGGAAACATCTGTAGAGCTACTCCGAATATACGCAGGTTCAAGTCAAGTCTGTGCAGCATTCTTAGAGAGTGTGGTCAGACCTGCATAATTTATTAAGACACCCAGGTGTCCAGGTGTGAGGTGCCGAAAATAGTGGCAATTGCATATTTTTATAATGAGCATAGATAACGAGTACGCAACAATCATATTGAACTTAAGTCAATGTTGAAACATCTTTGGAAGTAATTACACGTTCACCTGGATTGCTTACGGTTTATTTGCATGGACCCGTTTTTCCAAAACTGGCTGGATTAACAAAGTTTCTCAAAAGGAAAATGAAAAATGTTGCCCATAGCAACCCATTCCAGCTGTCGTTTTCCTATTACATACTAGAAGATGTCAGCTTGAATTTGATTGGTTGCTATGGGAAATATCCCAATTTTTTCTTTTTTTAAGTAGTTTAGTAAATCCAGCCCTTTGTGTTCACTGCAGTTTCTGGAGTCTTAACTAGGTGTGCCACACAGGGCGCAAAGCGTAACAGGGGCACCAGTATGTTAAAATTTAGGGTTATATTGGTTTGTAATTCAGGGTCAAGGGGCACCATTTTTCCTTTTGCTCCAGGCGCTAAAATTTCTAGCTACGGCTCTTGGTTAACAAAAAACAATATTTGTCATGACAACAATGGATCAGAGGGACTTTAATAAAGCAGTCTCTATCTCCCAATACCATGCACCCCACTGCCAAAAAATCATGATGGGAAGGCACATCAGGCTTTGTGGTGAGAAGGGGACATGTTCCTATTTTCTTTTGGGAGAAGCTGTAAAATAGACACAATGAACAGCATGTAGACCCACATCACAATCCCTCTGTCCCCCACCTCCTGCATACTGCTGTGGATTGGATGCCAGGCACTGAAGACCATCCAGTAAATAGTGTCTCTTTGCCATAATAACTTTAGAGACAGTATGTAAGTAAATGTGAACCAAGAGGTTCAGCTTCTTATGCAGCTCACCAGCAAAAAAAAAAACCAAATAGAGGAATAAAGGAATAAATATAAATATGTTGTCCCAGTTGTTTAAACCAGTTTTTTTTTTTATAGATTTTAACAAATAAAATAAAATAAATAAATTAAATATCAAGGAATTATAAGGAATATAGACTATTAGATCATGTACATTATTACTATAAATACATTGTGTGCAGTACACTTATTTCAGTGCATTTTGTACTTTTTGCTATTTTACATATGCTCCAGCTTTTTTTAGTATAGCAGGAGAAATTAGGAAACATTTTTGATGCACCAAACAATTAATATTCATTTGGATTTAGTTTGCTTACATTGTAAAGCACTGTGCAATATTCTGAATCACATGAAAATTCAAAATTCTGCACTTTACACCTTGAAACAGAACAGGCTGGGAGTGAGCAGGAAAATGGTGGTGTGCCATACCCCTGCGGTTTACCCTTGTTTTATCTGTAAAATAATATAGAACTCTATTCCTTTCTATACTTCCATAACAGCCACTTCAAACAGACGGGGTAATAACATGAGACAGAATAATAAGTGGCAATGAGGTAAGCATTTATTGACTACAGATGAAGCACAATCACCCAGGTATTGTACACGGGACAGCGATCACTAAATAAATAAAAATATTTCAGACATTAGCTTTATTAGCATTTGAGGAGGAATTTTACTGTATTTCCTTCTCATTTGCATATAAAAACCAGCATTCAGTTTTTCCACATTACACTAAATATTTCCAAGTGCAAAGTACCAACTGATAACATTTGGAATTATTAATAAAAATAATGAATATTAATTAGCTAAATAAATTTTCAATTCTATACACATTTTTCCAATTAATAAACATTTAATTTGTAATAAGTTTGAGAAACTCACTTTCTATCATTAGAAACCCAATGTTTTACTGGTTTCTATAGGATACAGTATGTGTATTATGGTATTGTTTTTATTTCATATTATAGTATTTAGTATCAAAAGAAGCATCAATATATATTTACGATGCTAAGTGAATTCTACATCAGCAGTTATGATGTAGTTGTACTCATTTTGTGAAGCCTTTAAGAACATAGCGCAAAATTCTTAAAGGTCTGTAAAATGTATAATATGGATTATAGAAGAAATGAAATATACTAGCAAATAAAGCTTGTTATAGTAATGCTCTGGGTTTACTAAAATAACCACATTCATTGTAATAAGAGCAACATCTATATTATTTTTTTTATAGCAAAAACTATTTAGAAGCAGCGTTATCTAATGGCATTATAAAATAGCAGTGAAGTGTACATAATTAAAATACAGTACAGCATGAGGTTAAATAAGGAGGATTTGAGTAGAGCGCTTCTGAGATTCAGATGATTGCTCATGTTGCCTGCTGAATAATCCCATTAGCTTCCTCTGGCATTTGCTGATAACCATTTATTACAAAAATGTCGCAACTGAAAGAATCTTAGTCTATAATTTCAGTCCTGCCAATAACACATTTCCAAGTGGGTGATGACAGTATTTCCTTTATTATTTTCTGTTCTTAAATGTATATCTGTTACAATAGCTACTTATCCAAAAATCAGCAGCCTTGTTCTTTGATAACCTTCACGCTGTCAGGATCTAAGACATCTGACACCGATAAAACGCTGTGACTTTTCTTTGTTCTTCAAAGATAGGTGATAATCATTATTCATTTTAACAGATTTGACAACGTTAGATAAAAAAAAAACAAAAAAAATTGAGAAAAAAAAAATTCTCAAGATTCCAACCGAGACAGTAACACATAATGTCCTAATAAGCCAGCTATTTGCATAAAAGATCGGCGCACTTTCCAGAGTGCAATGATAGATGGAGAAATGGAGCCTAGATTAGTATGTACAAAATCAAGATTGTTTTCACAATGCCTGTCCTTAGAGAATACTGCTCATCGCCTAACCTCAGAAAGAATGTGTACTTCCCAGAGGAGAAGGGTTGTCACTGAAACTTAAACTAGAATATGGATTAAGCGGAGATACTGTTTATTACTTATTAATCTTTCTGTTGGAGTAGATGTGAAGGACAACAACAAATAAAACATCAAAGAGAAAGATTTGAAATAGTTTTTTCTCTTTGCTTTGAAAAAAAGAATAATAAACCAAATATTTTTGTCCCACAGGACAAATACTAAATTTCCTTATAAAATTGGGTAATATCTAATAACAAAAAACAAATTACCAATACCAAATGCGCAAAATATATATATAAAAAACACATTATAATAATTTCAGCCTTTTAGCATTGTTTTACAGTGAACAGTTCATAGCATTCACAATGCTAATATTTATCTTTTCCTTAGTTATAAGCTCCTTATCCGTTATTCATTTTATTTTGCATTAAGAATTATTTTAAAATTATTTGCATTTTTTTTTTTTTTTTAAATATGGCGAATTTTTCCTGCAAAGGATTGGTAAGCACGTAAAAAAATAAGTAGGAAAGAAGCGCTAAAAATACGAAAATAGATACTACAGCCAAAAAAATTGCATTAAAACAACAGTTATTTTAAAATAAATCAATAAATATGCATGTAAGGCAAAATCTTCAGTATAACAAAAACAAATAAAGTTTTAAAAATGTTTCCAAAAATTTAAACAATTTATATAAATTTACACATATAGGGCCCGATTCAATTGATTGCGAAGTCAGGTATAAGTGTGAAATGTGCCTATTTCCGTCTATGACGGTAATAAAAATTAGCAGATTTTAAAATGCACCTCTATGAGGTGCAAGATAAAATCGGCGATGTAAATTCGCAAAAAAACACTGCGACCAAGCTTTGAGGACAACTGAAACGGGCCCATAGTATAATAAAAAAATGGCCCTAAGAATTAGATATTAGAAACAGAAGTGGGAAAATAAGCTTAAACAAAATAATATGCTTCTTTTTTGTGAATACAGTATTCTTGGTGATCCACATTATCTATATTTATATATTATTTAAAAAAAAAAAGCAACAGGAGAAAAGATGTACAGTTGACTTTAGGCTATAGGTCAACTTATATAATTAAATGCTACTGTATATTATAAACACACACACACACACACACACCCAGCATTACAGTTTATTGCATTATTCTGTCACAACACCTGACTAAAATGTCAAAATCCAAGACAGCCCCAACTGCAATCAGTAGGAGGTTACGACAGACTAACATTGTGAATCAAAGATTAATGCTAAACTTTCAAATGTATTAAAATATGTTGATACAAAAACTTGCCCATAAATATTATAATAGCATGAATGTTCAGATAATTTCAAGAGGAACTGCATGACAATAATACACAACAATGACACATATATTTTTTTCATGCTCTTCAATGCCAAGGGATTGTGCATTAATTGAACGTAAAAATGTATCATTATATATTTAAAAACAAATTTTGCAACAGGGCTAACGGTCCAGCTGTGAACATATGTGATGCAAGGAATAAAAAATAAAAAAAATCCTTAATTATGTTTACAACCTTTCTTCTTGTCAAATGAACAATTTGACTAGAAAATACATGTCGACTTAACAATAACCATTATAATAAGCCAAGCAACAGGTAGTTTAAAAGGGTGGAAGAAAAAAAATATCTGGCAGTACTATAGAATCCAAACAATATCTGCCATAAAGCAAGACGAAAATCTTTTGGGCAAAATGAATATTAGCTTGTGATGGCCACACAATGCAAACTAGATTTTCTGGCATGATTTCTAACAATGTGCATATCCTGTAAGTGGGGGCTGGCAATGCAGTAAGTTAACCCTTACCAATCCAGGCACGTATGTTCAAAGCACTATAGGCCGGATCCAAAGATCCAATCGCCTTGAGATCGGGGCGCTGAACATATCGCCAGTGGAGATTTGATAGTGGATCGGAGCTGTATACACACGCATAGACCTACGTTAATATTTACGTTCTGTGCACACTTAAAATAGCGAAGAAACAGAAGGCTGATTCGCTCAGCAGAGAGAATCCTGGCCTCTTCTGTAACTTATACTAAACCACTTTCAAAATGCAAGATGCCTTTTTTTTTGGAAGTGGTTGGAAATGACGAGCCTGGAATGAGCCTTTGTGTTCCGTTTATGGTTCACAACATATGCGTATATGCAAATAAAAAAGGAAATACGCTCGGAAAATGTCTATTTTCATAATTCTGGATCCCGCCCCTATAAGCGCAGTTACTATATAGCTTATAAATGACAAATAGTGAAATGTTCTCTCCCAGGGACAGAATGGGGTTGCGCAGTGGTGGCCTGTGGATACAGACACCGTGGGGAGTGCTACGGAACACAGAAGGTTAGAGTTAAGCTGCAGGAGATGGTAGGTTAATATTAGGCTACGGAAGATAGAGGGTTAGGCTGATAAAATGGGAAGGTTAGTGTTAGGCTGGGAGATGTAGAGTTAAGGTAAGGGGATGGTTAGGGTGAGGATAAGGGTAAGGGTCGGGAATAGGGGAAATATTACCAGTCGCCGATGCAGCATTCAATTCTTGACAAATCACTGGATCCACTGATATTTCTTTTGCAGTAGTCGCAAAGCGACTGCTGTCGCTGCTCCCCTGCTAGAAAACAATAGGCTAGATCCTGAGCTATGCACGCTAGCGTTTTTACGCTAGTCACTGATGTATAATCGCCAATTTGTATGTACCATACGTATGTCTTCCATACGACACCCGGAAATACGCTTTGTAGGCGGAGGGAAGTATTTAAATCATACAGTACGGCCGGGTTAGGCCATTACGTAAGTCAATACATTACGTTCGTCCGTACTTAGGCTTGGAAAAGTTAAGGTAGGGTTTGGCAAACATAAATCAAGTAAATTACCTACGAGCGAGGGGAGTGCATAGTATTTAAGGTAGCGTAAACACGCTGTGCTAACGAACGTAAAAACAACTTAGGTCTAGATCTTCCCCCAATGTGTCTAAAATATCCACATCGTACCTACAAAGCACCCCAGTGAATGTCTGTTTCGTGCGCATGGGCATTCGCAAAATGCTGGCGGTTTCCACTTGCAAAGAACAGAAAATGACTTCTTTTCATAAGCCTGGATCTGGTCCATTTTAATACTGGTTACATTTTTAGAACAAAGGTTCGCACATACTTTCAAACTGGCAACAGACGTGTTTTATGTTAGCACAGAATAAGTGTGTGCAATGGTTGCAAAAAAATAAAACACAGATCAATTTCTAGCTAAAAATGACAAGAAAGCAAGTCAGAAGACTTATAGGAAAAATGCATTTATAGGATACCACGGCAACAGAATGCTGCAGTAGCAGTGCTGCCAGCATAAATCAAGCAGGGAGTTTTACAGAACAAGTAAAATGACAGAAATCAATTTTTTCATCTGTCTTGTGGACTGGATGCATCAGTCAGGCCCAGGCTGAAAATCAGCCAATTCATTCGTATCGCCATTTTCAGCATACTTACACACCTTTGGTCTTAATTTACTTCTATGAGCTTTCAATCAATTGGGATATAAGGTCATTGGGTGACAAGGTCAGAAACCTCACATTTTAAGAACAGCTGAGTCCTTCTGAGTGAGAAGGATAGAAATTTAAAGCAAAACAAACATTCTGTCCAGTGAAGGCGGAGTCTAAACAAATATATGTCAATGGACAGATGTTAACATCTTGGTCTTGGGGATCCAATGATTAAAAAGCGGTTTTGTATGTACTGCGCATTCGTGCGGAAGGCGTCACGAAATGTTACTCTTAAAGTACGTGCGAGTCTCGTATCAACAGCGTAACTACAAACGATGAGGCGTGACAGCCATACAACTCCCGTAATTACGCTTCGGAGGTGGGGTGAGGCATTTAAATCATACATTATGGCAGCGGCGTTTTAATAAGTGAGGGGGACCGTGTGCAGGATTTGAACACGGGCCCCCCACCCCTCTTACCTGAGACAGGACTGTCCAGATTCGGGGACCGTAAAGGAGGCGGGGCTTAACGGCGCCATAAGCTCCGCCCCCTTTTCCGCCCCGCGAATGGGGACAGCCCCACCGCAG
>WWET01002640.1:79831-102524 GCA_011038615.1 Limnodynastes dumerilii | reverse complement strand
AGAGGGAAGAAATAGATGCTGAATGGCCCCCTTCCCCTGCCAACCCAGGGTGCAGGATGCATGCCACAGGGCCCCCTGTTCTGAGGGGCCCATGTGCACTGCACACCCTGCACCCATTATAGATACGCCTATGCATTATGGGCACGCTTAGGCACTTACGTACGCGAGGCCTATACTAACATCAGTAGTTACGCTTTGAAAAGTCAAGGTAGGGTTTGGCAAGCATAAAACGGCTAAATTACGTATGGGCGAGGGGAGTGCCTAGTAAATACGTGAAACGTAACGAGCACTTAGGTCTGGATCCGGCCCATAGCATAGCATCTAACTCAGACCAGAGCTGCTCTCTTCTCTTCTTTATTTGAAACCTTTGCAAGATCTATAGCAATTTTTAAGCATCAATACAATTGTTCCACCATCACTGCTGTCTTATCCCAGTTATCCCAGACCACCTCATAACAACAAAATCCATGAAGTCATTGAAAAGACCCTCCAACACGACCCATTCCACCAGCTACAAAATATTCTGGTCCTGAGCTTCCAACAATCTGTTACTATGGTAACCACCTGTCTTGGCGAGATTAAAGGTCTTTAAACAGTGAGAGTCAGAAGCTCAGGAGATGTATTTTAAAGTAAGATACTTTAGGGTTATTTTTACATTAATGTCCCCTTTCACATTACCACTATAAATCCAGGCTGTTGGCATTAGACCCGGGTCAAGGCTCCAAAAACCCGGGTTTGGTGGTGATGTGAAAGGTACCGGACACAGGAAAAGAGAAAGGTTTTTCCTGTGTCCAACCCCGGTAAGTGGTGGTGTGCAAGATGCCGACCCATGTTTTTCAACCCGGGTCTCAGCTAACACACCTGATTGGAGGGATTTGTTTACTGTTGCTGTGGTAACAGTAAACAAACCTCTCTCTCTGAGGTGCAAGCAGCCCTTTACACTGTCACAGCAGGCACAGCACCAGGAATTTCCCAGGCTACCCTGCAGGGTTTTGTTATTTGTTTTTACTGCAAATTACCCTACAATAAACCAGGTTTAAAATCCCGGGTTATTGCAGGTTGGTGATGTGAAAGTGGTATGAGACATAGTATAAAGTATGTAGGACCCAATATAGGAGTTCTTTAAAAGAACCATAATTATAATACATACTCAATAATGCACAGGCCTCAACATATCTTAAAATAAAAAGGTTGGATCAATAAGGGAATAATATTTAAGAACTGTCTGGATTTAGTCTAAAGGATTGACTGTGCAATTTTCTTTGACTCACTTAGTACATTCACATTGCTAATTAAGCTCTCAAACAAAGCATAACAAGCACTGCCATTACACATAACAGTGCACTGCCCAGCACTTGCATTTGGGGCACGTATCTGGTTAAATATCTGCACTGAGCTTGACGATTATCATTCTGTATGCAACCTGCGGTACTTGTGTACGGATCCAGAGCTGCTCCTGTATTCCCGCCCACATGTAAATCTTACATTTTTGCGCGGATTAACAAACACAGAATTTTTACATGTCTGGGTCTCGCCCAATATTAGGGGTGAAGGTCGTCGCCTTGAACGACCCTTTATCAATAGGGCTGTTTTCTCCCAGTCAGTTCGGAACTGGTAAAAGCAATCGATCACCAGAAGAAAGAAGACGTTGGTTAATTGGGGAATGTGAATCTAACCCCAACCCTTACCCTAACTCTCCCTTTCTCCGCAGCCTGACCCTAAGACTCCCCTACCTGAAGTCTAACCCTAAGACCCCCTTCCCCACAGCCTAACCCTAAAACTTACCATAGATTTCTACTAAAGTGCAGCGGGTACGACGGGTCTGCAGCGTTTCCGAATGAATGAAGGGTAAGCATTCCGATCAGCATACTTACCAATTCGTAACAATGTTTTCACAGTAGCGCTATTTTAGAAATAGCGATTACTGTAAACTTTCGGCTGTCTCTAATTCTAAAATAGCACTTTCACAGCGGTACTCCCACCAAATATTAGGAAGTAATGAAATTATGTCTGCTATAATAAATAATCTTTTAGCAGTTCTAAATTGTCCCTAACAATCTAGATGTACAGGAATGACACCTGAGAAACTGGTAAGGAATCTAAAAATCACACATTTCCTTTTTACCTTTACAGCATATAATAGCATTATATTATCAGTGCCATGCTGATTGCCTATTCTCTGCAGATTTAGGATTTCATTCATAGACAATACGACTTATTTAACGGGAAGTGTTAGGTTAGTAATCTTACTTGTACATTCTATAAAATGACGGTACTTAAAAAGTTCATAGAAATTGCACATCTAAAAAATGTATAAAGATTTCACTGCAAAAAAAAACGACAGCAATGACAGAAACGCTTTCCTTAGACTCCATGGCACGTTTAACGGAGTGCTGGTTTCATAGTAATGCTATAATAGTAGAAGTCAATAAATATTGATTAAACACTGACTAAGTATTACCTTAAATGGTGCTTGAGATGATTAGCAAAGATTAGAAGGTAAATAAATAAAACTAAACTTTTCCAGACACTGCAAATTCAGGTATTGTAATCACCAATTAGGAGATTGGGTGAAAATGAGTGGGAAGCTATACGAAGAAAATAGCAAAAATAATAAAATAAAATCATGGACACTTAAAATAAATATACACATTTGTTGTGTAAATATCGTTGTCAATGTATATAAAATGTCTATGCATTTCATTTGTAACGAAATACTTTTGAATAATATTTACATAAAAGTATTTAGTAACAAATGAAATGAATCATTGATATTGCCTTTGAAGAAGTTTCCACTTGTGTTGAAAATCTGTCAAGCGCGATACCATAGTGGAAGGAAATCTATTGCTGTGCTATGCTAGGTTTTGCTCTGCTGGTGTCTTGCTAGAAGCCTCGTCCTGTATAGCCAGAATGAAACACTGAAGTCCTGATACACATGGTCATTTTATTCTACAGTGTGTCAGTGAAGAACAGCTGCACTCAGCAGCGATCATGCTGCCAGCGGTTGTCCAAAGACGCCGTGCGATAGAAGAACTTACTCTCGTCTCGTGAGCGTGTCCTCTCACCTCCGCCAGCTGCACGCTAAAAGCCTGCTCCCAGACGGAGGCAGATCTAGAGAGAGCAGTCAGGAATTGGATTTACATTTTTAAAAACAAAAATGTTTAAATGAATGTATATTTTGGGATGGCGGTGCTGTTACTGGGATGGCGGTGCTGTTACTGGGATGGCGGTGTTGTTACTGTGTCCAGTAGAAAATAAAGACTCCATGGATCATTATAGATAAGGCCCCTGTATCATCTATCGCTCCCCATTTCCACTTATATTGCAATGATACAGGACTCTGCTTTTTTATTTTGCACAGTATTAATGTGTTACTTATTTATGGGACTAGTGATAACAGTTTATGGATACAGCTCTTATGTTTGCTCTTGCAGTTTTTTGTTTCACTGATGTTTTGCCCTTTTTTACGTTTGCTGCATTGTAATTGATGCAGTTTGTGCTTTTGCACCTCTATAGTAACAGTGTTTGTGAATACTTGAATAAATATGTGAATATACTGTATATTACGTATATACTAAATCAGAACCTATTGCATTTTCCATTACTCGTGCTGGTGCTGTTTTGGAGTTAGAATATAACCCTATTTGCTACTGTCCCAGTAATAGTCTGGATCCGGTCTCAGTTGATTAAAATAGGGGTAAATGGTTCAGAAATGAATAATTCTAGGTACTGTTTATAGCTTGCATGCACCTTTCTGATACGTATAGATTTGTTATAAAACGTTATCAATGATTAAATGGCTTCATTTATGGGATTTGCTGGGCTTTGTTCAATATTCTTGCATTAAAAAATGTCAATGTCTATGCGTTTTCATATAAATGAAGTCTTCCTAATAAAACATGAATGTCAGGAATATAAAAGGGGGTTTTAATTGACTTTATTAGGTCATTGTGGAGTGTTGCGCTTTAAACACGCTGATATGATATGGCTGTGATTTACATTTATTTTCATAGTAACAGCTTCTTCTGCCTCTGACAGCTATATAAAAACAGCACTGAGAGGTGAGGAATATGCCAGCTACTAATGAGACAACAGGATACTGCTATGTGGAATTGATGGTCTTAGAAAAATGCAGGAAAAGTGCCTCTTCTACGACAGCTGAACACAGGGCTTGACCCAGACCTCTGTGCGTGTTCCATAGGCACAGAGATCTGTAAGTCTGTATGCGACAACTCTCGTCAATCCCCTCTAACTTACAGAGTCCTACACACCTTTACTTCAATGCATGGATCCGGATCCGTCCGAATGCAGATCCGCCTCCTGCTGCCCACTCTCCATCATCTGCATACTTATCCCCGCCCCTTCTTGCTTGACACCCTGTCAGACGGAACATACGGATCCACAACTTGCAGAAGTTGGGTGCATATCTGGTCTTCTCTTCTGAGACATTCCTTACCAAAAAGAAGCTTCATGACTCATTCTTCTGAAAGCATAGCATACGCTCTTCTTCCCCAGGTAAAAATCAGGGTTACGGGGTTAGGATTAGGGTCAGGATTATTGTAAACCTGAACATGTCAGCATCACAATATCCAATTAGACAGGTGTCACGGTAATAACTTTGTGTGATAGAAAAATGCCGATCAGTGAATGCTGCCGCCATTTAAGTGCCCTGTCACAATTCAGAATGAGTGCGGGCCCCCGTTGCAAACGGCCCTATCGATAGAGCCATTCTCTCCCAGCCAGTTCTGAACTGGCTGGGATATCGATTGCTTATGCCTCGATGAGGCATAGCAATCGATCCCCGGAGCACCGAACACAGTGCTCCGAAAGCTAAGTATGTATCCCCAACCCACTTCCTAACGCTAAGTCTCCCTCCCCCGCAGCCTAACCCTAAGTCCCTGGCAGCGGCACTTCCAAAAATAAATGGGTGAATATGCGAATTGCATACCCACCTGCTCATAAAAAAAACTCTAACTCTGCTGCCATTCAAAATAGGAACAGCTGATAAGCCACTTTTGGCTGTCCATACTTTGTAGTGCAACCTCTGCAGCAGGGACTCGCAAGGATTCAGAACATCAGGCCAGCAAACCCTTCCGAGACATACATACATACACAGAATATACAGTATGTGTATGTGTGTGTGTATATATATATATATATATATATCTATCTATATCACACAACTATTTGGTATGATTGGTTGGTGTCTTTAAAAACACACTTAAAACACTCTCGGAATAATCCTTCTCCATAAGAAAAACATGGGTAGAGGCAATGATGTCAACATGAAGAACTTCCTTTCTGTGCTAACAGAGTTCTATTCTACTTTTCTAATATGCACAAAACCCATTATGGGATTTACTGAAGAAACATGCATCAGTTATTGGCTTCTTCTCAGCCTTTATAGCTAAATCCCAGTTGCCACATGTATAAATAAGGTCAAGCGATGTCGCTCGCTATATGATGGGAATGCATGCATTAACTATCTGATAGGGAAAACTCTGAGCAGAAATGTGCTTTGATCTTTACTGCCAGTCTTACACTGCACTTGTGATGAAATTACAATTATTATACCTTCACCGTGTCATATGAAAGCATGTGATGGTACAAAATGTAGTAGGAATGGATTACATTGCAGAGCAAGGTGCTTTTAAGGATACATAAAACCCCGATAAAAATGGAATGAAATGGTATTTATTTTCTTGGTAGTAGCGGTATAATATTGCACCCTGAACTCTTGGGAGGTCTATAAATGAGGAGAAAGTGGTGTATTTGAAAAATATAGCGGTCGGTGGTTTTTAACGTTTGTGTGCTGCTGTTTTTCTAATAACACATTTCTAGGTGTGACAAAATGTTTCCACCCTGTACTTCCTGTAAATAATAACTCTGGCATTGGTTGCAGTCTCCGGTCCAATGGCCCGCTTTGCAAAATAGAGACAGCCGAAAGTTACTTTTCGGCTGTCTCTATTTTGAATAGGGGCCACTTTAGATATTTTTTATGAATGGGTGAGGGTGCCGATCGCCATACTCGCCCATTCATTTTCGAAGACCCGCGGAATGACAGCTACGGAGAGGTGAGTAACCTCTCAGGGGTATTTTAGTATAGGGGGGGGATAGGGTTAGGCGCTTAGGAAGGGAGGGTTAGGGTTAAGACCATAGAAAGGGGATGGTTAGTGTCAGGCTGCGAGGAGGGGGGGTCTTAGGGTTAGACTATAGAGAAGGGAGTATTAGGGTCAGGCAGCAGGGAAGGGAGGGTTAGGGTCAGGCTGCGGGGAAGGGAGGGATAGGGTTAGGGTAATGGAAGGGGAGGGTTGGGGTTAGAATTAGGGGAAGTGTCGGGGTTAGTTTAGCCACTCATCTTTCGGAGCACTGTGTTCTGTGCTCTGGGGATTGATCGCTATGCCTCAAATGCAATCGATATCCCAGCCAGTTTGAAACTGGTTGGGAGAGAATGGCCCTATGGAAATAGGGCCGTTCTTTGTGGGGATCCACACCCCTCTGGCATGTGCACTGAAATAAGAGTTTTCTCTAATAAAACACATGCAGGAATCCCATGTCAACAATGGGAAATATGCAATGCCACACAGGAGGCCCAATCCAGAGGTGAGAGCACACCAGCTGGCGAGCCGTTCTATGCGTGATTTTCTACTGCGCATGCTCAGAACTGAAGAGCCATTCATCAGCAATTCACACCTCTGCGGTGGCTTGTATCCTGAGGGCCGTACAGAAGCAAGTGCACTGATCCACAGCAGAACGAAGACGTATAAAAGGACTGTTTATGTCAAACATTTGCACCAGCTCCAACTCAATGTCTAAGTCCAGGGGACGACATTCCAGTACATTTACATTCAGAGAGACGCTCGTAATAATCAGAATCTCCATTCACAGTCAGAATTACAGAGCACTATCCTGCACTGGTGCATTGTCATTTGGCCACGCAACATGTTATAATTGCTTGCAATTCAATGGCGTCTGGAACCAGACTTAAGGAGCTTGAAATTAAGAGAGGAAAGTTACTCCTGGGCTAAACCATGGTGATTGCAGGGGAGTCATATTTCATCTGTTGCAAACAGTATTAGAGTTGAGAGGCGATGTTTCTATCCCAAGTCTAAATAACAGTGTGATAGTAAAGCTGGTCAGTATCTGTGTGCAGTAAGCAATTCAAAGATATATCCCTGCATGCAAAGAATACAATTACCTTGACTCCCCCTGAAATCAACATGGTTTTGCCCAGGAGTAACTTTTATCTCTTAATTTCAAGCTCCTTCTTAAGTCTTGATCCAGCCCATTGTCTTTAGATCATTACTGAAACCAGTGTTGTGATTATACGCATTTTGTCCTTTCTTCTGTGCTGTTTGGGGACTATAGGGCACATCCAGACCTAAGTGCTTGTTACGTTAGATTGGCTAGCGTATTTTCTATGCACTCCCCTCGCTCGTGCTTTGGTAATTTTACGTTTCCCAAACCGTCTTAACTTTTCAAAGCGTAAGTATAGACGTACGTGATGATTTCACGTACGTAACGGCCTAACCCGGTCCATACTGTACAATTTAAATGCCTCCCTCCACCTCCAAAGCGTATTTCTGGGTGTCGCATGGATTACCCGCCCCTTCGTTCGTAGTTACGCTGATTATGCGTACGTTTAGAGTTACATGGCATAACATCTGCCGTGCGAATGCGCAGTACATACAAATAGGCGATTTTATGTCAGCAGCTAGCGTAAAAACACTAACATACTTAGGTCTGGATCTACCCCCATGACTCTAGAAGGTAACCACATCTGATGACTTTATTTACTAGTAGGCTTTAAGACAAACCCCATGTCTGCCTCTCTAAGGTGTTAATATATTCAGTATTGCCTCACTCGCCTCAATGAGAGCTATGACAAGACTGGGGCCCAGCTTGATACCTATTGTGTCTGTTATAGGTGACTAATATAAACATGGAGCAATTAGCACATGGAAGGCAGCCATCCAAAAATTATATATGGAGGTGGCAGCTTTTCAACACATCAGAAAAATCCATGTCCACCATAGGTGTAACAAAGCTGTGCCATTCATGATGAATTACAGAAGATATTTTTAGTCCTCTTTTTCCCACCTACATTTTGCAGAAATGCCCTTTAACCCTGTCACACGGCCTGTAACAATGACTTTGAATTCAGCCCCTGTGGTATAGCCCTGAGAGGAGAGGGCCTTGTACCATCTGTTCCTCTACCTCAGTCTCTTTCAACTTTTTCCCCTGTATAAAAATGATTGAAAAAGATATTCAAATATTGTTATGAAAGGTATACCATAAAGAAATCTTTATGTTTCAACAACAGAGAGTTACATAGGAGGCAGACATTTGGTAACATTAAAGTATAGTAACATGTCCTGTCACCTCTATATGACTCACAGGCTCCTGTCACTTATAAGTACTTCCACCATCGCTCCTCACAGCCCCCTGTAACCTATAAATACCTCCACCATCGCTCCTCACAGTCCCCTGTAACCTATAAATACCACCACCATCGCTCCTCACAGTCCTGTCTTCAGACATTGGGATATTGCTGAATGGAAAAATTAGGAGCTCCCAAATTCTAAATCACACCATACAATGCAGTTGCTGAGGACTCTGCAGCATCGTGGGACAGTACACACCAGAAAGATGTCAGAGGTACACAGTGGTCATTGTGTGATCACTATAAAAGTCATACCTCCCTCCAGCAAGTACCCAGATTAACTGCTTAACATACATCATCATGTTGCCCTGATTCAGAGTTTGAAAACGAGAGGAACAATTTGCTTTTTTTAGCCCCTTAATACGTCTCTCCACGGGCCTTACTCCGCCTCTCCAGGGCCATTACTTTGCCTCTCCAGGGCCATTACCCCGCAACTCCACGGCCCCTCACTCCCAGTTTCTCCACTTGTCCCTTGCGGTTTCTTGCTCTCCTTTCTAATGGAGAAGGGCTGGCTTTTTCTGCTGTTTGTGGCACACTGGCTACTTGGGTAACATAAGCTTAGCCTGTAGGCTGACCCTGGATTCACCACTTTGGGAACTTCTGACACAACAATCCAGGTTTCAAACCTTGTACATCACAATTCTCTGCAGCAGAAGCTGTACACATAAGGCAGCCTCTGTGTGCATGTAATATGCCGCATACAGCTGTGTATTACTTCCTGCTTTACTTGCCATAGGTTGATTAATAATCACGGCTTTCCTAATCCCGGAATGCTGATCAGTTCATCAATATGTTATGACTCTCCAGGGCTCTGCCCCCCTTGCATCTGAGAGGACATTGATTTCTATTACCCCAGGCATAATCTCCATGTAGAAACACTATCTGAATATGCCAGCTGAGCCCTTGACAGTCATAGAGGTAACTTGTGCAGTCTCTAGGGTGAGATTAATTAGCACTTCTCCAAGATCACATTCACATCACAACTGTTGGATACGTGGGCAGCTGCAGAACTGGAAATGAAAATAATTAACCCAAAGGCACAAGAGGTAGATGTGAAAATCCCAGAGCGCCACAGGCCAGTCCAGCTTGGCGCATGCAGCAGGGCCTATCGAATTAGCCTAGAAGCCAGGCAGTTATATATGTTCATAGTGTGAAACTACATTACACCAGAAACCTGGGGGAGAAGAAACAACTTAAGTAACTAACATTAGGAGAAAATAAACAGATTATCTCACATGCACAAAGAAGCATTTTTACACTTGTTCTTCTCTGAATAACTTACCCAAAAGTAATAAAACTATTTTTAAAAAGGCAAAAACATTAGTTAGTAACAGATTAAGACGACACCCATAAGTTATAGAATTCTACTTAAAACTGAAAATATGCCCAGTGGAGTATACTAAGCAAGCCCCAAAAGGGGTGTGTGTGTGTGTACATATGAGTGTGTATAAATTATACACATATACATACATACACACACACACACACACACACACACACACAAATATAAGCAATGTCCACAAAGAAGCAAAATCCCAAAAAGTCATCCATTGAAAGTTGTTATTAGGAACGAGAGTTTATACTGGTAAAGTCACCAATATATGATCACTCAACGGCCATTTCAATGCGCGGAGACACAGGGCCGCATTCACAGATCCGTTTTTTTAAAGTACGCAATTATACGCATGCACGTAGCAAGGCCACACCCACCAACACCCAGGACACTACCCTCTCCCGGCCGTGCAATCGTAGACTTACACCTCCATAGACCACTCTGATCTTTACGTGTGTACTTACGTGCGTATATGTCTTCCGTGCGTGCGTTTATAGCCGCGCCCTCAAGTGTTCATTTAAATGCCTCCGCCCACCCACTTTCATGCTAATTTTCAAGTACATATTTCTACCCCGCCCCTCCGTATATATGTCCCCAAGTGCGATTCACATGTCCGCGCCTAAAGCACTTACGTCCGTATAGTCTACGGAACTTACGTAAATAAAGTTACTACACATGCGCAGTTACATCGTACCTAAAATATGCACGCAACTCCACGTGAAAACGGATCTGTGAATACAGTCCACAGTCATCAGAGGATTCCAAATCTTCACTGCTGCAAGCTACTTTTTTGGATTATGATGTAAACTTGTGATTATGAATGCTACCCATGATCTCTATATTGAAGCATATGCAACATTTATACTGCATGCTGTGCATTTTGCACTTCTTTTGGACACATTGGAAACATTATGCACAATGCACTTTGTAGACGTTACTTATTATTTGTGTGTGCAAATTGAGGTTAAATAATTAAATCCCTCATGTATACGGAGTCCATAATTCCGAAAGGTTGCTGACCTGTATACTGAGGTTCTGTAATATTTGCTAAAAGTGGCTTAAAAATTAACCAACCGTATATTTACTGACTGATCATTATTTGGCAGTGATCAGACTGATCATGATAGTCTTTCTTGTATGTAATTTCTAGTGAGTTAAATAATATTTACCATAATATATGCTGTAATAAATACATCTCTCCTCATGAAGCCACCACCTGAGTCAGAAGACAAGAAAATAATAAATGCCTCTGAGTAATTCAGACAGACTTGATTGCTGATATTTAGCAAGAAGCACTGCTAAACAACGGGATAATGAGGGGAGGCCAGGAAACGAAAGCCTAGATAACGAACCATACAGCCATCTAGATTTCTGACACACAGTATGGTCATAATAAAGCAGAGTTATCTGAATAATATTAAAAAGGGAACAGAATGCAGTCCTCTCATACAGAGCTGTGGTCTCTTAGCTGAACTGGGCATATACTCTCCATCTATGGTAAAGGAGGATGACTGGAGTGTAAATAACACATGTCCTCTATGCAGTGTATACTTAGCAAAAAAAAAACTGTTGAACCCCTGGCACAGTTCTTCATATATGGCTATGTTTAGGTGTTACACCTGACTCCTCATCATCATCATTTCTGTGGGTAAATGTTATTTTACCAATGTTTACAATACTAAAGGAATCTAAAACAATCTAGATTCATCTGGGGCTGAAATAGTTAGAAGCAGAGAATGTTTATGCCAAATACACACATGATTTCTTCCTTTTTTTGTAGTAAAGAATTATACATTATATACATATAGAGCAGTTACTAGACACCGTAAGGTTGGGTCATATAAAGTTCATTTGTGGAACGAACATCCTAGCACAAAATCAAGACCTGGCAGACATTTATATCGGAAAAAAACAGACAGCACTACTGCTAGAGTGTGTAACAAAGGGCAGGTCAGGACATCTATAGTGAAATTATACACATAGGGCCTGATACAGAGCAACGCCCACTGGCGTTGTTACGGCTGGCGTTGTTATGCTGTTTGGCCGATCTGCGCATGCACCTAGCAGATGTTTTTGATCGTAACTATAGAATTTCCTAACTGAGAATTGGGCTTCCATAACTGTTGCGTATTTACGGTGGAAGGGACGTGCCTAAATTATGATCACTGTAATTATGCAACAGTTAGGGAAGATAGGCGAGGGGAGGCATGATAATTAGGCAGGAAGGGCAGGGTTTTGATTTTACGGTCAGGTCATTGATACGTCCTGCCGTAGTTACGCTGGCAAAACTTAGGGTAGGCTGCAAGCGTCGTAACACAGTGTTACTACGGCAGGATGGGGGGAGTGCATTTTGAGTAACGCATTTCGCTACCTGGTAAGGCTCCTTCCAAAAATCCTGAGAGGGCCATGCTACGGATACTGTAAAAGTAGTTTTCAAGCAAGATAAATGCATTGTGTACCACACACTTTATCACCCAGCCATAAAATACCCATCATCTTACATGTATCAGAGAGAAACAACTGATATAATGCTCATTCTAGTAGTGAAATCCATACCTTCCATGCATCCAAAAGAGATCAATGAGCGCACATTAGTGCAGGAGGTTGGAGAACAGATGCAGGAAAGGCTTGTGTCAAAAAAACATATGAAAACATACTAGAGGGGGCAGAGAAGGGACAGGGGGATATGATAGCAGCTTTTACATATATCAAAAGGTTTAACCAGGTACAGGAGGATGCAGGGCCAGTGCTAGGGTGCTTGGTGCTCTCCTGCAATCTATAAATTTGCTTCCTCACCGAGTCCAGTGCGCTCTCTCTGTAGCACTGATGGGCACCGCAGCCATCCAACATAGCTCCATCTATGTAAATATCAGTCACCAGAGTGACTCTAGTGTCCACAATCTAAAATCTCAGGTACTAGGAGTGACTCTAGTGTCCGCAATCTACAATCTCAGGTACTAGGAGTGACTCTAGTGTCCACAATCTACAGTATCAAATACTAGGAGTGACTAGTGTCCACAATCTACAGTATCAGGT
Source organism: Limnodynastes dumerilii (assembly GCA_011038615.1). Lineage (NCBI taxonomy): Eukaryota > Metazoa > Chordata > Amphibia > Anura > Limnodynastidae > Limnodynastes > Limnodynastes dumerilii. The sequence goes on along the minus strand of WWET01002640.1, from coordinate 89,712 downwards.
ACTAGGAGTGACTAGTGTCCACAATCTACAGTATCAGGTACTAGGAGTGACTCTAGTGTCCACAATCTACAGTATCAGGTACTAGGAGTGACTCTAGTGACCGATACTTACATAAGGAGAGGAAGGACCGCCCCCTTCTCTATCTGGTAAAAATGGCTGCTCCATGAGAAGAGGTAAAGGCTCCTTTTCTCAACTAGTCACCCCTATTACTGCGCTTCCCCTCCAGCTTTGTCCTGCACCACATCATTCAAAGAGCGTATTGCACCAGTCCTGGGAGGGTGGCATTTTTCAAAGTAATAGATGTATTGGAACACAGGGACAGGAGTATAAACTGAAGGGTGGTAGCTCTAGAGGACAGACAATTTACTGCATTGAAAGGATAGTGTATAAGTGGAATAGCCATGATCTAAGGGGGCGGAGGACAGCACAAAAGAACCATTGAAACATGTTTGTGATAAATATGATATCCAAAAATCTTTACTTAAATTGAGGTTCAAAATGGTCTAGCGCCAGTGGATCAGATGCAGAATTATGATAAGTGGAGTAAGCTCCCATCTGAGATGGTAAAGTACACAGTGGAACAATTGAAACATGCTTAGGATAAACTAAAGGACACAATATATCTACACTGAAGCTCAAATAGGGTCCAGGGTCAGCAAAAATATTTACTAAATCAGTATCTGTACGTGTGGGTGCACAATCAGCACCACTGTATATCAGGCTACACATTACATCACCTTCACCAGATTACCTGCAGATCACACAATACACAAGTGTTTGAAACAATATCTTGTTAGGGGTTATGCTCCCATGATCGTGGCTCATCAATTCAATATACATTACTGCATTGTTCATATGGTTTGATTTTTAAAACATCCAATCAACGATGCCTCCTCGTCATTCCAAATATAAAGGGTGTGCCCAGTACATCTGTCCAATGATTTTGCATCTACTTCATACAACAGACACCTTTGTGAGCATGCATACTGAACATTCGGGGCAGGTGGTTAAGGAAGACGAAAATACTAATCATCACACTCACCGAAACTAGAAATCGTTGCTAATATTGTTTCATATGGTATATCGCATCTTGTGAAATATGTAGTGTGTACCTAGCATGATAAATGCCGAAAATGCCGATTTATTTCTATTTCTTTGTCTGCATAGATAGAAAGTTCAGGAGTCACTATTTCAAATAACTGCATTTACAACATTCTATGTTTGTAAATCAAGGTGTTATCTGTCGCTCTGATGATCTGAATTTCAACAGGTAACACGTCAGAACTGAAATGTCGTTACTGTGACACCTGTCTAATTGAATATGCCGACATTTAATTCCTAACCATTAACTTGGTTTAGCAGGTACCGGGAACAGTGAATGTCACAGCAGATACCCGGGTGAGGCTAAATGCCAGGTTTTCGAAATTTGTGCCGAAATAAATGTTTTCTAAACTCGAACCCTGTCTAAAATGATATAACTGACATTAGGCTGACTGTTTCTATCATTATCCATACAGCAACTGCTGGGACGGAAAATCCTTGCCAAACAAGACTACGAGGGCCAATTCAATTAACCGCGAAAATGGGAATAAATGAGAAGTGTGACTATTCCTGTCTATTATGGTAAGCTAAATTTGTGTATTTTAATATGCACCTGTATGAGGTGTGAGATAAAATCCCCAATGCAAATTCATGAAAACACACTGTGACCAGACATTGTGGTCAATTGCATTGGGACCCAAGACTATAATAATGGAGAGTTAGGGTTAGGCTGCAGGCCATGAAGGGTTAAGGCTAAAGAAGAGGAAGTTTAGAGTTAGGTGCGGGAAAGGGTAGGGTGAGGTAAAATGACTTACATTTCAGTGGATGACTCTTTGCGACAACTGGAGTCACATAATCGCCGCTTTTTAAAATGCAGACGGTTGGCAATTGTCAGCAGTCTACATTCAGCTGCAGTACGATGGTCTTTCAAAACTAAGGCCAAAATGAAGACCATTAAGACCATCATACCGGTGAACAACCCTCTATTTTAAAGTTTCAATCTCACAAAACAGATTATATTTTCCAGTTAGGTGTCTTTCGGCATAAACAACCAATAACAGAATGCAGAGAATCCAAAGGAAAAATGTCATTACCAAGATTCATCTCATAGCCAGACCAGAATCAACACCAATGCATTGCTTGTTACTGTTATGTGAAACAGAAACAATGAGATATTTGTTATTTTAAATATTTGTAGATAAGCAGCAATGATTAAAAAGAGATTACCTGCAGTAAACTCTTAAGGGCTGCAGGGATCACTAACTATTGCCTGCTAAGACAAACAAGCAGCAACAAAGACTAGCCAATATAATAGATAAAAGAGCAAACAAAAAATGTATCAAATAAAAGACAAAGCTCACCATATGTTTTTAATTATGCATTATAAAATTGCAGCAGCATGTTTAAAATTTTACTTTGAACATCTAAAATGGATTTGTTTGTCAAAAGTAACCAGGAGTCTGCCATAGAAACTGAGGTCCAGATTCAGTTTAGTTTACTTCTTACGTATGTTGTTTTAAGAATTGAGCTACTACGCATGTGTAGTAGCATACCCTCCAACATTTTATAATAGAAAATCGGTACACTTGGGGGCGTGGCTTGTCCTGTGAATGGGCGGGGCTTTAATCTGCTCTCATTTGCATGTATGATAAGGTGCAAAATCTTATCATATGTGCTAAGCACTCACAGGAGAGGGTCTTGTCACTATAACAGAGCTGTAGGAGTCTGTCCCCGCAGCTCTACTATAGTTATCAGATGCAGAAGAGCTGGAAAAGGAGTATAGGGGGGAGGGAACAGCTGGGGTCAGAATCCGGTACAGGAGCGTGTATGGGGGAGGGAACAGCGGGGGTCAGAATCCGGTACAGGAGCCCTTTTAGCCGGTACAGACCATTAAAAACCGTCACTGTACCTGCTAAATAGGTACAGTTGGAGGGTATGTAGTAGCTTATTTACGCTATCTACGTACAGAAATGGTGCTTAGATAGCAAAAATAAGCTACCACGCATGCATAGTAGCTCAATTCTTAAAACAACATACGCAAAAAGAAAACTACGTAACTGTGAATCCAGACCTGATTCTCTAAATAAACTCAAGAGTTGAACTTTTTCTTTGAGAAGTTTGAAGTTGTCGTTTATCGGAGCTCAGTTGCCTTCAAACAGTTTATGGCACATTTGAGACACATTAAAAAGAATGGATACACTTACTTAAATTGTGTCTCTTCTACAATGCAGGTTATATAAAGGAATGATCCATAAAGCACTATTTGGGATAAAAAAAAACAAAAAAAAAAAACTAAGAATAGTGATGTGAGAATTAAAGAGATTTCCTCTTTATTTAGGAATGCTATTAAATCCCATTATTACTGAACAATATATCCAAAACAACAGTGGGCCTGATTCACACTTAAGAAGCTGCGGCTTCTTAAGCGCGTATCTGGCCGCAATCACCTTCTGCGCATGAGTAGTAGGTAATTTACGCTATCTACATAGCCGATCAGCACGTAGATAGCGTAGGTGCGGTCTTTAAAGACAGGACGCAGGGGTTTACGTCCCTTGAGGTGGCGTAATACCGCCTTGGGGCGGTTTTAGGCAGAAGTGGGAGGGGGAGGTATTTAGATTAGCTGGGGAGGTGCAATGTTCGTACGGACATTGCACGGAGACTTAAGGTAGCCCTATAGCACTGGTAAGTGTCATAAAGTACCTAAAAAACGGTGGGCGGGACGGAAGAGTGAGTTTGGTGCGCAGCTGCACGTACCTCACTCACTCTTAAATGTGAATCAGGCCCAGTGTTTCAATTAGAGCCACCATGTTGGATATTCTATACAAGAGAGGTTGCCAAGAGTTGGATGGTGAAGGTTTCATGTGTAGTACTATTAATGGCAATTGTAAATGTATTTTAATTCCTAATTAAACAAGAAAATCTCTTCAATTATTATTTCAGTCACAGGTCAAAAACTTTTCATTTACAAGTTTTGCATATGGATTTTGGCTTAAACCTACATTCCATCTTCTCCTGATATATAAGGGAGGGTCCTTGTTTGAGGGGCGTGTGGCCTTTATTTCACCGTTGTAGTACAGCTGAATGCAGAGCGCTGGCAAGTGTCCTCAGTCTGCATTTTAGAAGGCAGTGGTTCTGTGAAGACTGCTCAGATGAATGGTAAGTAATCTCACCTAACCCTACCGTTAACCCCTTTCCTAACTCTAACTCTCCCTTTCCCACAGCCTAACCATAACCTTCCCCTTCTTCAGCCCTAACCCTAGCCATGCCTAACAGCCTAACCCTAATATTTTTCCCACCGCAGCCACCTCACTATTGGGAACAGAGAAAGAGGTTCCCATTCCCAATAGCAAATTTCTAGGTTCAGCCTATTTCGAGCAAGGAATGGCGGCTGTATCATGTTCGAAATTCAGCCCTGCGAACCGGCAACTGAATCCTGTTTAAGGGGTGTTTCCCAATCTTTTACCAGCTAGAAATAGAAAGGCAAGAGCATTCGAAACTCTCCAATACAGCACATCACGGTCCAGTAAATTAGTAAATAATCTTTTTTTTATGATGATAAATACATGGGTGTATGAAAAACATTATACATTAATAAACAAAAATAAATTGGAAGCAATTAATTATTGGTATTTTTCCAAGCAGCACAAATATTTGCATATACACCTTCTGCTTATGCAAGTTTTAGGTCTGAGCTTCATTTCTACTGGAAGTATATTATACATTACAATGTCTTCACTTTCTTGTTTAGTGTTACATGAGTCACCGTTCTCTCCTGAGTGCAGCTGGGGACACTGCTTCTTCCAATGTGTAAAGAGGTGTGTGCATAACACTACCTTTACTTTTCTGGATCTCTGTACATCCGGAGCGTTCTGACGTACAGAAGTGCCCAACACTTCCCATACTGTACAATTTAAATGCGTGTATTAGAGCATATGGAGGGCTCTATATACAAAGTTTCGATGCGTTATGTCCAGTGCGGTCGCAAAGACTGATTAACGCATGGTGCCTGTGCAAGTCTGACGTTGTTAAATCTGGATCGGGTCCATGGTTCTTATCTGCCTGCTTCTATGTCCTCCTATACAGTTTATCCTTCTCCAGGCAAATGGTTGAAGACCAGAAAGATGAATGAGATTTACTACTGTTTTCCCTTCGTTAAATGGTCCATGCATTTCAATGGGTGCAACACAAGTTCAGCAATAACCAGCACAACGGAGGCATTGAAATGAAAGGCAGCAAAAACAAATGTGATCACTATTTATTAGAATACAGCTGGTTCTCTAAATTCCATTTTTTTTATTATAATTTTATGCTTAATGCTCTTCTAAATAAAATTGACCAATTAAATATCATTCTGCTAAATTTATATAATTCATGGTCTTCGTATAATATATTCATTCACATGGTGTTTGTCTGCAACAAATAATTTAAATTGAGTTGTGTTTGTCTATGATTATATAAATTCAAAAAGGTAAATTCAATCCAGCCTTCCAAAAGGTACAACCATAAATCCATAGATATCTCCCACAACAATAATCCAATTTTAATTTGTTATGGACACACTGCAATACCTTTTTATGTTCAACTCTATCAACAGTGAATCACGTTTCCTGCTGTGTATCAAATAAGGCAGGCCTGTAGCTCAGTATTTCTGAATTGGTTGGACAAACAAATTACTAGGAGAACCACCAAAAGATTAAGACAAACAAGTGTATTAATATCATGAGTATGAGTATTTTCTACAATGTTTGCAAAGCAACAACAATTTCTTTAATAAAAGAAAAATATTTATAACAATTTCTATAGGTATTACACATTCAATATAATTTACGGAGGAATCAAGAAAAAGTTGGGATGTAAGTATAAGAGCTAACATTTACAAAGAGAAAAAAAGGCCACCAGTGACAAAGGTGGTCAAGAATGAGGAGGTGCTAGAGGATCTAGCTGTGGTAGAGGATGAGGAGGTGCTAAAGGATCTAACTGTGGTGGAGGATGAGGAGGTGCTACAGGATCTAGCTGTGGTAGAGGATGAGGAGGTGCTAAAGGATCTAACTGTGGTGGAGGATGAGGAGGTGCTAAAGGATCTAACTGTGGTGGAGGATGAGGAGGTGCTAAAGGATCTAACTGTGGTGGAGGATGAGGAGGTGCTAAAGGATCTAACTGTGGTGGAGGATGAGGAGGTGCTAAAGGATCTAACTGTGGTGGAGGATGAGGAGGTGCTAAAGGATCTAACTGTGGTGGAGGATGAGGAGGTGCTAAAGGATCTAACTGTGGTGGAGGATGAGGAGGTGCTAAAGGATCTAACTGTGGTGGAGGATGAGGAGGTGCTAAAGGATCTAACTGTGGTGGAGGATGAGGAGGTGCTAAAGGATCTAACTGTGGTGGAGGATGAGGAGGTGCTAAAGGATCTAACTGTGGTGGAGGATGAGGAGGTGCTAAAGGATCTAACTGTGGTGGAGGATGAGGAGGTGCTAAAGGATCTAACTGTGGTGGAGGATGAGGAGGTGCTAAAGGATCTAACTGTGGTGGAGGATGAGGAGGTGCTAAAGGATCTAACTGTGGTGGAGGATGAGGAGGTGCTAAAGGATCTAACTGTGGTGGAGGATGAGGAGGTGCTAAAGGATCTAACTGTGGTGGAGGATGAGGAGGTGCTAAAGGATCTAACTGTGGTGGAGGATGAGGAGGTGCTAAAGGATCTAACTGTGGTGGAGGATGAGGAGGTGCTAAAGGATCTAACTGTGGTGGAGGATGAGGAGGTGCTAAAGGATCTAACTGTGGTGGAGGATGAGGAGGTGCTAAAGGATCTAACTGTGGTGGAGGATGAGGAGGTGCTAAAGGATCTAACTGTGGTGGAGGATGAGGAGGTGCTAAAGGATCTAACTGTGGTGGAGGATGAGGAGGTGCTAAAGGATCTAACTGTGGTGGAGGATGAGGAGGTGCTAAAGGATCTAACTGTGGTGGAGGATGAGGAGGTGCTAAAGGATCTAACTGTGGTGGAGGATGAGGAGGTGCTAAAGGATCTAACTGTGGTGGAGGATGAGGAGGTGCTAAAGGATCTAACTGTGGTGGAGGATGAGGAGGTGCTAAAGGATCTAACTGTGGTGGAGGATGAGGAGGTGCTAAAGGATCTAACTGTGGTGGAGGATGAGGAGGTGCTAAAGGATCTAACTGTGGTGGAGGATGAGGAGGTGCTAAAGGATCTAACTGTGGTGGAGGATGAGGAGGTGCTAAAGGATCTAACTGTGGTGGAGGATGAGGAGGTGCTAAAGGATCTAACTGTGGTGGAGGATGAGGAGGTGCTAAAGGATCTAACTGTGGTGGAGGATGAGGAGGTGCTAAAGGATCTAACTGTGGTGGAGGATGAGGAGGTGCTAAAGGATCTAACTGTGGTGGAGGATGAGGAGGTGCTAAAGGATCTAACTGTGGTGGAGGATGAGGAGGTGCTAAAGGATCTAACTGTGGTGGAGGATGAGGAGGTGCTAAAGGATCTAACTGTGGTGGAGGATGAGGAGGTGCTAAAGGATCTAACTGTGGTGGAGGATGAGGAGGTGCTAAAGGATCTAACTGTGGTGGAGGATGAGGAGGTGCTAAAGGATCTAACTGTGGTGGAGGATGAGGAGGTGCTAAAGGATCTAACTGTGGTGGAGGATGAGGACCGTTGCGTTGTATGCACATGGACACAATTTAGTCTGTTAATATTTATAGACAGTTCACAGACAAATGAATACACATACATATATACACGCACAGTAATATATATATAGTGCACAGACCGTTGTATGCACATGGACACAATTTAGTCTGTTAATATTTATAGACAGTTCACAGACAAATGAATACACATACATATATATATTACACGCACAGTTCATAGACTGCTATACACATGATTGGCACCGTGCATAGACTGCTATACACATGATTGGCACAGTGCACACAATCCTAGCTCTGAGCCCGGTTAGCTGCATGTCCTCTGATGTCTGTCTGAGGCCTTAGCTCCCTACCTAGTTCCCGGGCGTGTGATGCGCCCCCTCCGCTCGTCCTCCAGTTGCTCTGCTGCCGCCAGTAATGAGGCCGGGAGCTGAGGTCCGTCCTGCAGGGGGCGTGGCGGCCGTCCCGCTCTCTTGCTATGTGGCGGCAGTGCACGATGTGGTGTATGGTGACGCTGTGTTCTCTGCAGCTGGGAGGCAGCTCTGACAGGACACGTTGCAGACTGTGTTCCCCACAAGCCCCGGATCAGATGACAATGTAGGCTGGAGAAATTGGCTGCCAAGTGACACATGTTTATACAGGCTTACTGGTTATTTATTATGTGCGTGTGTGTTTTTCCACTGTTATTATGAACAATTAAACATCAACTTATTTGCTGTTTCACTTTTTATTTACTATGAGTTTAAACAGAGGATAAGACGGTCACGTTGTCAGGGGACAGAGAGGGGTTCCCCAGGGAGGGACAAGGTGGCAGTAGACCAGGGAGACAAGCCTCACAACTTTGGGGGTAAGTGTTTCCACTTTAAAATTCCAGGTTTCAAGATATTGACCAGTTTTTTTTCCTGTTTAAAATGTCCCAATAATTGAAACTGATCATTAAAATGACATGGTACATGATATGCAATAAATTCATCAGATAGATAATGAACCTTTCAGATTTAAACCTTTCAGATTTTGCCACATTTTTTTACGTAACCTCTGCAACAGATCCAATCGCTGCCTCTAAAATGCTGTTTCCGAAATTGAAGTTAATTTTCATCTGTCTCTATTTAGAAAAAATAGCGCTAATTAAAGGTTTGTAATAATGAATGGGTAAGCGTGCTGATCAGCATACTTTCCCATTCATGCATTTGGAAGACCCATCGCACTGCCGCAGACTCTGGACAGGTGAGTATTACAGGGGAGTCTATGGAAAGCCTTAGAGTCAGGCTGCGGGGAGGAGGGGGCTAGGGTTACATTAACGCTTACCATTTGCTGCTGCATCTTCTTTCTTCGGTGGTTCGATTGCTTCTCGGGCGGAGGGCTGTTTTCAGTGGTGACCCACACACATCCAAAACACAGCACGCAGGAGAACAGGGCACTTCCCCTGCACTCCGATGTGCGAATGGTGAATCCGTGGCATACGGAATCACTGATCGTACCTAAGGGCTAAACCCAACCCGTACTGGTGGCCCCCCTTGCATAGGCTGAATTCTGCACAGTACCTATTCAGGGTTGGCTTACATTTGTTGTCAGCTGAATTTATTAATTCTGGATCAAGCCACATAATAGGAAATCAAGAAAACATTGTAAGTAAGAACTCTGGTCTGGCTATCGTGGAAGTCGCCGCGGCAAAATTGCTTTTTTAGAAGTAGAGACAACCAAAAGCTAATTTTTGTCTGTCTATATTCTCGATTTTTTTAAATGCATGTTTAAGTATGCCGATCGTACATGCTTCAGAAACACCGCCGTAGACCTGTCGCTCCCGCTGCACCAACTGGAGAGATGAGTAACACTGAGGAGTTTTAGGGTTAGGCTATGGGGAGGGGATTTTTAGGGTTAGGCTGTGGGAAAGGGAGGGTTAGGGTAAGTAAAGAGGAGTCTTAAGGTCAGGCTGCAGGGATGGTAATCTTAGGGTCAGGCTGTGGGAAACGGAGGGTTTGGGTAATGAAAGAGAAGTCTTAGGGTCAGGCTGCGGGTAAGGGAATCTTAGGGTCAGGCTGCGGGTAAGGGAATCTTAGGGTCAGGCTGTGGGAAAGGGAGTCTTAGGGTCAGGCTGTGGGGAGGGGAGTCTTAGGGTTAGGCTGTGGGGAGGGGAGTCTTAGGGTCAGGCTGTGGGGAAGGGAGTCTTAGGGTCAGGCTGCGGGGAGGGA
>WWET01002640.1:54235-79551 GCA_011038615.1 Limnodynastes dumerilii | reverse complement strand
GAAGAGCCGCAGCTAATGGGAGCTTGCTATATATTGGCTACACCCAGTATTCTGACTCAGCTATGGACCCACACACATGGCCATGTCCCGTCACCCACCATGAAGATGAGAATGTAGATGACAGACCCCGTCCTGATTTTGACACTGAAATCTTATTGTGACAAAACAAAAATTACGAGATTTGGGACCAGGAAGTCGGTGAAGTGACAGTGTCAGGGCTATAGTGAGCACAGATAGGTGAAAAAAGCATTTTTATTATTATAGTTTTTTTCTATATACAGGTATTAATTAGCATATTACATAGAACATTACAGCTTTAACAATCCTTTTAAAACAAAACTGAGGAATAACAAACAGACTGTGTCTAAGCTTTCCTTTGCTGATCCCCTATTGGCTGCTTCCTTTCTTGATTTCTGATGTGTTTTAAAGGGCTCTATTTACTATCATTAGCGCATTGAATGCTAATGATAGCAACCAGGTGCAGCGAGCCTGGCAGGACCGCGGGAAGTATTTACAAATACTTACCCCTCCGGCGAGGTCCCACGATGGTCAGCGAGCCTTTTGCTGACATCGTTTGGCTCTGGAATCCCGGCACATGCGCAGTAGCTGCCTTTTGGGACTTGTAAAAAGACCCAAAAGGCAAAATCACTGCGCATGCTCCAGGATTAGAGACAGACACATGCCCGGACAGGTAAGTTTAAAAGCTTAGTTCTCTATTTTTTTGTGGTTTTTTTTGTTTAATATGTTTATTATATAAAAATGTATCAAAACTAGTTCATGTATTTTTTTTACTTAGATTTTAATGTTTTTTTTTACTTAACTGTATTCCAGCGGTTTCCCGATATGTACCCCCCCACTCTTCCTCCCCTAAAACTTGTTATTAGGGGGAGGAAGAGGGAGGTACATATCGGGAGACCGCTGGAATACTTACCCTAACACCATCTTCAAATGGCGTTATTTAGCATTTCAGCATAGACTGTTAAAATCCGTGCTGGCACTTAGTAAATATCGGCCTGCATTCATTAGCGGGCTGGCGATCGGGAGTGTTAATGCAATCGTCGCCATGGTTTCCATGGAGATGATAGCATTGTAAATATGAACTTCTTCATTTTCATATGATAAAGCCCATTTTCACATGAAAATGGGCTTTATCATATGAAAATGATCTTAGTAAATAGAGCCCAAAGTACCTGCTGCTATTGGAGTAGGCAGTGTCAGGGAGGCATGGAGTGTGCTAACATAGATGTTTGCTGGTGTAATAATAAACTGCGGCAGACCAGATACTTCTGTCCATTGGATTTTTGGCATTTGCAGGTGTCTGAGGGCCGGTACATGCTTAAATTCACACTTAAACCTTATATCTAGCTCATATCTATATTTGTTATTTTGTAGGTATATTTTAGAATACATTTTCATTTATGGACTTTCATTTATGGACAAGAAAATATATATATATATCATTTGTTGTTATGTTTTTTTTTTTAAATAATTTAATAGGCAATGGGCCTGATCCAGACCCAGTTAAGTGCTTGAACTTAGTTACTCCTGGGCTAAACCATGTTGATTTCAGGGGGGGTCAAGGTAATTGTATTCTTTGCATGCAGGGATATATGTTTGAATTGCTTACTGCATACAGATACTGACCAGCTTTACTATCACACTGTTATTTAGACTTGGGATAGGAAACATCACCTCTCAACTCTAATACTGCTTACAACAGATGAAATATGACTCCCCTGCAATCAACAAGGTTTAGCCCAGATGTAACTAAGTTCAAGCACTTAACTAGGTCTGGATCCAGCCCAATGTGTGTTCTGCTATTCAAACAAATGTTAAAACACTCATCCTATGGTTATGATATAAGTGCACCTGATGTAAATCTGAAATAAACCTGAAACCTGTCTTACTAATGAAAAGTTGGATGGCTCATATGACCATCAGTAAGCTATTAATCCTGGTGTTTCATTTTAACTATATTGGTTTTTTTTTCAAATGTATATGCTCCAAAGTCATGAGCAATTTGCACCAAGCAGCTTCTACGGTAATAACCCTAGTGCTAAAACATAAACACTAAGGACCCAATGCAGAGTTTTTGCGCATACGGAATGCGCTATACGTCCGATCTAGAGTTGCGTTCATAGGCATATCTATAATGAGTGCAGGGTGTGCAGTGCACATGGGCCCCTCAGAACAGGGGACCCTGTAACATTCATCCTGCACCCAAGTCCGCATATTATGGTTAGCAGGGGAAGGGGGGACCATTTGGCATCTATTTCTTCCCTCTAAGGTCTTCTGGAGGGAAGAAATAGATGGCAAATGAGCCCCCTTCCGCTGCAGTAAGAATGTCCCGATTTGCGGGCCGGAAAAGGGGTGGGGCTTAAAGTTAGGCCCCGTCCCTTTTGAGGTCCGCAGTGGCAGTGGTTTAATACTTGCAGCCAGAGCTGTATGCGCAGAGATTGCGGGTAGTAATACCACAGTCTATACCAGGTTGGCTGTTTTAACTGGATTTATTTCTTTACACCCCTACCAAATATAGATGTCTAATTATAATAATGCCTGAAGATACTATGCAGCAATATGCTGCTATTCAGGCATAAAAATAAAAAAAAAACCCTGTGGTATAGTGTATGACCTAAACTTGATAATTAATGCATTCTTTCATAAAAACTGCTCTTTATTTATTTTTCCTATGTGTAGAGCACTGTTTATGGTACAAATAGGAACATTTTGCCACTGAATATGACCTGTGCCTTCCACTTGCATCATCCCTCTACACGGTGCAAGATTTTGGAGGTACAATGGACAGCTAGTGCGTCTAGTAGAAGCACATAGACGTAACTATTCTTATTTAAGTATTGTGCAGAGCACACGGATGCCGACACCTGCAGATGGGAAGCACATACGCACAGAGGCGTTACTAGGCAAAATGGGGCCCAGGGCACATGCTCTATAAAACTCACCGGGTGTGGGTCCCCGCGTAAAAAATTCTATTTTCGAAAATACTGATTCCTCCCAATCCTTGCTGGGATTTCGATTGCATATGCCTCAAAGAGTTATTGCTATCAATCCACGGAGCACCGTAACCTCCGTGCTCCGAAATGGTGAGTAAAAATAGTCCCTACTCCTTTCCCTAATTCTACCCCTAACCCTCCCTTCCTGGCAGCCTAACCCTAACCCTCCCTTCCTTGCAGCCTAACCCTAATCTCCCTTCCTGGCAGGCTGTCCCTAACCCTCCCTTAATTGCAGCCTGACCCTAACCCAATATTTCCCGCAAGCCTGACCCTAACCCCCTCCCCCCCCCACAGCCTGACCCTAACCCTAACCCTACCCCGGCAGAGATCATTTACTTACATGTTCCAGGTCCAGCGATAGCAGTGACGGAGGTGCGGCGGAGAGATATCGCGCATTGCGAAAGTGAATGGGGTAAGTATGCCGAACGGCATAATCACCCATTCATTAAAAAAAAGTATGAAGTGGTAAGTATAGGGAAAAGGGACATTTTTCAGAAAATGAGACTTTCTATGCGGAGAGTGTAACCGAAACTCACCCTTGTTACACCTCTGCATGCGCAGTGTGATTTCCCGCTGAAAATCAGAAGCGCAGCTGTGGACAGCTCCTAAATAGGGCCTGATTTGAATTGTTTGTCAGAGACACTGACCCAAAGGACACTTACTTTTCACATTGACTATTCTAAAAGCTTTAGAACTAATTGCATTTGTCTGATAACCTGTATTGTCATCATCCATTTTTCTGCTATGTTTTAGGAAGATGCACCAACTATAACACAGCAATAATTATGCATGTTTTATCACAGTTATATAGGAAAAACTCATTATAAAATAAACCTCACCCCAAGTGCAAAAGTTTATGTGTGTGTGGATGGCATTAACCCTGTAAAAAAAATAAAAGTCCAACAGTTTAATTGCTTCTAACATGCTATTTTCATCCAGAACATGAAAGTGCTTCCATAAAATGTAATTGTTATAGGCTTTAATCACATATATTTCAGATCTCAAATAGATTGTGCAGACAGTTTACCATCTAAAACACATTTTAATACTATACTGGAGTCTGGGATGAGGAAATGTTGCATTTATTTTAAGAGAGGGAGAAATCAGTATTTCATTGCGTAGACTGCTAACTTCACTTTAGGTAATTACATTCCTTTTTGTATTACCCAGAACAATAATTGACTTAGTTATTGAAAGCTAAAATGATTTTCTTGGTTCTAAGGGGAATTTAGGCATTTAAGAAGTGTACACCATCAATGTTTCTCACGTATTTTAGAGAACGTCTCTAAACTAAGACCTCACTGACAATAAAGGGTGCTTGCTGTAACTGCAGACATTACATATGGAATGGCTGTAGGTCATGGGATCCTGGAGGGAAAACCATTACACATTTACTTGCATTGAAAAAAAAGTGTAACTATTGTTCACTATAAGACTTTGGACCGGGTCCAGAGTAAAGTATGTTAGGCCACTTAAACACGCAAGGTGCACAAGTGGCCTGATTTGATTGGAGGGTGTAAAACTAGAGTATCTAGTATCGTACAAACTAAGTTTGAAGAACTGGGCTAAAATGGGTGGGGGTAAACATGGTAATTGTATAGTAGGGTATCCCATATGGACCACTGATCCTCATGCTTTAGTTAAGAGCTTATGGCAATGTAAGCTGCCATAAAGCCCACAAGAGAGAGGGGAGTGCTCACTCTCTCTCTCTGTTGAACGGACAGAAAGAGTCTGGATCCGGTCCTTGGACCTTAAAGCACAGAAAATATACATTAAATAAAGATGGCCTGATGATGCACAATGCTTATATCTGTGGCTAGATTTACTAAACTGCAGAAAAGAAAAGGTGAAGATGTTACTCATAGCAACCAATTAGATTCTAGCTGACATTCTCTAGTAAGCAATAAGAAATAGAATCTGATTGGTAGATATAGAAAACATATCCATTTTTAGCTGTTTAGTAAATCTAGGCCTTGGAGTCTGCCAGCTCTCGTCTCAATTCTTTTCCATAAAACCTCCCAGTGCTTTTTTTTGTAAGAAAATTGGTGCCGGAACTCATATCAACTCACACGCGACCACACGACCAATCACAAGCTGAGCCGTGCCATCACAACCAGCGCGTGTGAAGTACACATGCATCAGACTCGACACACAAGCATTCAACGTTTTAATGATTTTGCCGCTGAAACTTTTAAAACTTGGAAAATCACCACCATTTATCTTCAGCTAGGCCTCAAACTCACACTAATATAAATATTCCAAGGAGATTATATTGCCAATAGCAATTTTTCCCGAACAACTGCCCCGGTACTGTCCTGTTTATGTGAAAAAAGGCAGAGTTTTGGCAAAATATGAACAGAAAATAAGGCAGCTGGGCCCTATTTCAAACAGCTGCTGTAGAGAGGAATGAATCGTTCATCTCAAACTGTTAAATGAATAGTAAAATCATATGTACACCCAATACGGTGCTAAAAAGTGTTTATTTTTGTTGACTTTTACAATTAAATTGGAGCGGCACTAGTTTCAAATATGAATAACTTTATTGTTACCATTAAAAATATACATACACATTCAGTTTATAATACTCAATAGTGTATTATAATAATATTGAGTTATTGAATGAGTATGTATATTTTTAATGGTAATAATAAAGTAATTTATACTTGAAACTAGCATGGATCTGGATCCTTAGGACAGGCAGGGAAGCATATGGTGGCTTCTGCAAGGTGGGCGGAAATCTTAAGGTAGGGTCTTAGTAACATAAGCCTGTATGTGTGAGAAGGGGAAGCGGGTTCCAGTCCGGCCAGCTTTATTACGACAATGATGAAACCAGCAGCTGAATGGGCAGCTGTATCACTGCCGAAATGCTCATCAAGTAGAAAGTTGCCTTTGGGAACAGGTACCTATTTACACCTATTCCCAATAGCGACAGGCTGTGGTGGGCTAAGGTTATGGGAAGGTTAGGGTTAGACTGGAGAGTTAAGGTTAGGATTCAAGAAAGGGAAGGTTAGGGCTATGGTTGACCCCTTCCCAATATGGCCGCTGCACACTTTTCAAATGGCAGGAGTGTCTTAATACAGACCTCCTGAGTACACATATAGCAAACGGATAGTGATTCACCTATAGGAGTTGGCTTGATGCTGGGCAGCCGATTAACCCAATATAGCTATATTGTGAACTAAACCTCCTGGGTGTGGGTCCTCGCAAAGAAAATCTGATTTGCAAAAAATCAGATTCCTCCCAGCCAGTTGCAAACTGGCTGGTATTTCAATTGCATATGCCTCAAAGAGGCAATCGAAAGCTCCGTGGTCCGAAAATTTGTAAAAAAAAATAGTCCCCCACTCCTTTCCCTAATTCTTACTCTAACCCTCCCCTTAAACTACCCTAACCCTAACCCTCCCTTCCTGGCAGCCTGACCCTAACCCTCCCTTCCTGGCAGCCTGACCCTAACCCTCCCTTAATTGCAAGACAAGTGCCGTGAATCAGAGTAGATTCTAGGCTGTTGGTGAGGTGCTTGGCGCTCTTGCCTGCTGCCCGTCTCTTCCTTTTAAAGCAGGTTTACCGGCCTACTGAAAGGTATTGTGTGCAACAAGGAATGGCATACAAAGTATGTCAAATAACAAAGGTGAGGGTAGGCGCTGGTATATGTTCAAAGGTTCTGGGGACTAATCTGTGTGGGATAGGATATTTATGATGTGTCTGAGGTCTTTTGGATTTTTTTCTTGTCGCAAGTTGGAATGTCAGAACTTCTGATCTGTTGTATCACATCTGTTTCTTGTACGGTGTGATACTGCGGAAGATGTGCTACGCCAGAAACCAAACCCCGCCCACACTGCCATCATCTTTCCAATGCCACCATCATAGCCCCGCCCACACTGCCATCATCTTTCCAATGCCACCATCATAGCCCCGCCCACACTGCCATCATCTTTCCAATGCCACCATCATAGCCCCGCCCACACTGCCATCATCTTTCCAATGCCACCATCATAGCCCCGCCCACACTGCCATCATCTTTCCAATGCCACCATCATAGCCCCGCCCACACTGCCATCATCTTTCCAATGCCACCATCATAGCCCCGCCCACACTGCCATCATCTTTCCAATGCCACCATCATAGCCCCGCCCACACTGCCATCATCTTTCCAATGCCACCATCATAGCCCCGCCCACACTGCCATCATCTTTCCAATGCCACCATCATAGCCCCGCCCACACTGCCATCATCTTTCCAATGCCACCATCATAGCCCCGCCCACACTGCCATCATCTTTCCAATGCCACCATCATAGCCCCGCCCACACTGCCATCATCTTTCCAATGCCACCATCATAGCCCCGCCCACACTGCCATCATCTTTCCAATGCCACCATCATAGCCCCGCCCACACTGCCATCATCTTTCCAATGCCACCATCATAGCCCCGCCCACACTGCCATCATCTTTCCAATGCCACCATCATAGCCCCGCCCACACTGCCATCATCTTTCCAATGCCACCATCATAGCCCCGCCCACACTGCCATCATCTTTCCAATGCCACCATCATAGCCCCGCCCACACTGCCATCATCTTTCCAATGCCACCATCATAGCCCCGCCCACACTGCCATCATCTTTCCAATGCCACCATCATAGCCCCGCCCACACTGCCATCATCTTTCCAATGCCACCATCATAGCCCCGCCCACACTGCCATCATCTTTCCAATGCCACCATCATAGCCCCGCCCACACTGCCATCATCTTTCCAATGCCACCATCATAGCCCCGCCCACACTGCCATCATCTTTCCAATGCCACCATCATAGCCCCGCCCACACTGCCATCATCTTTCCAATGCCACCATCATAGCCCCGCCCACACTGCCATCATCTTTCCAATGCCACCATCATAGCCCCGCCCACACTGCCATCATCTTTCCAATGCCACCATCATAGCCCCGCCCACACTGCCATCATCTTTCCAATGCCACCATCATAGCCCCGCCCACACTGCCATCATCTTTCCAATGCCACCATCATAGCCCCGCCCACACTGCCATCATCTTTCCAATGCCACCATCATAGCCCCGCCCACACTGCCATCATCTTTCCAATGCCACCATCATAGCCCCGCCCACACTGCCATCATCTTTCCAATGCCACCATCATAGCCCCGCCCACACTGCCATCATCTTTCCAATGCCACCATCATAGCCCCGCCCACACTGCCATCATCTTTCCAATGCCACCATCATAGCCCCGCCCACACTGCCATCATCTTTCCAATGCCACCATCATAGCCCCGCCCACACTGCCATCATCTTTCCAATGCCACCATCATAGCCCCGCCCACACTGCCATCATCTTTCCAATGCCACCATCATAGCCCCGCCCACACTGCCATCATCTTTCCAATGCCACCATCATAGCCCCGCCCACACTGCCATCATCTTTCCAATGCCACCATCATAGCCCCGCCCACACTGCCATCATCTTTCCAATGCCACCATCATAGCCCCGCCCACACTGCCATCATCTTTCCAATGCCACCATCATAGCCCCGCCCACACTGCCATCATCTTTCCAATGCCACCATCATAGCCCCGCCCACACTGCCATCATCTTTCCAATGCCACCATCATAGCCCCGCCCACACTGCCATCATCTTTCCAATGCCACCATCATAGCCCCGCCCACACTGCCATCATCTTTCCAATGCCACCATCATAGCCCCGCCCACACTGCCATCATCTTTCCAATGCCACCATCATAGCCCCGCCCACACTGCCATCATCTTTCCAATGCCACCATCATAGCCCCGCCCACACTGCCATCATCTTTCCAATGCCACCATCATAGCCCCGCCCACACTGCCATCATCTTTCCAATGCCACCATCATAGCCCCGCCCACACTGCCATCATCTTTCCAATGCCACCATCATAGCCCCGCCCACACTGCCATCATCTTTCCAATGCCACCATCATAGCCCCGCCCACACTGCCATCATCTTTCCAATGCCACCATCATAGCCCCGCCCACACTGCCATCATCTTTCCAATGCCACCATCATAGCCCCGCCCACACTGCCATCATCTTTCCAATGCCACCATCATAGCCCCGCCCACACTGCCATCATCTTTCCAATGCCACCATCATAGCCCCGCCCACACTGCCATCATCTTTCCAATGCCACCATCATAGCCCCGCCCACACTGCCATCATCTTTCCAATGCCACCATCATAGCCCCGCCCACACTGCCATCATCTTTCCAATGCCACCATCATAGCCCCGCCCACACTGCCATCATCTTTCCAATGCCACCATCATAGCCCCGCCCACACTGCCATCATCTTTCCAATGCCACCATCATAGCCCCGCCCACACTGCCATCATCTTTCCAATGCCACCATCATAGCCCCGCCCACACTGCCATCATCTTTCCAATGCCACCATCATAGCCCCGCCCACACTGCCATCATCTTTCCAATGCCACCATCATAGCCCCGCCCACACTGCCATCATCTTTCCAATGCCACCATCATAGCCCCGCCCACACTGCCATCATCTTTCCAATGCCACCATCATAGCCCCGCCCACACTGCCATCATCTTTCCAATGCCACCATCATAGCCCCGCCCACACTGCCATCATCTTTCCAATGCCACCATCATAGCCCCGCCCACACTGCCATCATCTTTCCAATGCCACCATCATAGCCCCGCCCACACTGCCATCATCTTTCCAATGCCACCATCATAGCCCCGCCCACACTGCCATCATCTTTCCAATGCCACCATCATAGCCCCGCCCACACTGCCATCATCTTTCCAATGCCACCATCATAGCCCCGCCCACACTGCCATCATCTTTCCAATGCCACCATCATAGCCCCGCCCACACTGCCATCATCTTTCCAATGCCACCATCATAGCCCCGCCCACACTGCCATCATCTTTCCAATGCCACCATCATAGCCCCGCCCACACTGCCATCATCTTTCCAATGCCACCATCATAGCCCCGCCCACACTGCCATCATCTTTCCAATGCCACCATCATAGCCCCGCCCACACTGCCATCATCTTTCCAATGCCACCATCATAGCCCCGCCCACACTGCCATCATCTTTCCAATGCCACCATCATAGCCCCGCCCACACTGCCATCATCTTTCCAATGCCACCATCATAGCCCCGCCCACACTGCCATCATCTTTCCAATGCCACCATCATAGCCCCGCCCACACTGCCATCATCTTTCCAATGCCACCATCATAGCCCCGCCCACACTGCCATCATCTTTCCAATGCCACCATCATAGCCCCGCCCACACTGCCATCATCTTTCCAATGCCACCATCATAGCCCCGCCCACACTGCCATCATCTTTCCAATGCCACCATCATAGCCCCGCCCACACTGCCATCATCTTTCCAATGCCACCATCATAGCCCCGCCCACACTGCCATCATCTTTCCAATGCCACCATCATAGCCCCGCCCACACTGCCATCATCTTTCCAATGCCACCATCATAGCCCCGCCCACACTGCCATCATCTTTCCAATGCCACCATCATAGCCCCGCCCACACTGCCATCATCTTTCCAATGCCACCATCATAGCCCCGCCCACACTGCCATCATCTTTCCAATGCCACCATCATAGCCCCGCCCACACTGCCATCATCTTTCCAATGCCACCATCATAGCCCCGCCCACACTGCCATCATCTTTCCAATGCCACCATCATAGCCCCGCCCACACTGCCATCATCTTTCCAATGCCACCATCATAGCCCCGCCCACACTGCCATCATCTTTCCAATGCCACCATCATAGCCCCGCCCACACTGCCATCATCTTTCCAATGCCACCATCATTGCCGCGCCCACACTGCCATCATCTTTCCAATGGCACCATCATAGAACCGCCCACACTGCCATCATCTTTCCAATGCCACCATCATAGCCGCGCCCACACTGCCATCATCTTTCCAATGGCACCATCATAGAACCGCCCACACTGCCATCATCTTTCCAATGCCACCATCATAGCCGCGCCCACACTGCCATCATCTTTCCAATGGCACCATCATAGAACCGCCCACACTGCCATCATCTTTCCAATGCCACCATCATAGCCGCGCCCACACTGCCATCATCTTTCCAATGATCATAGCATAGCCCCGCCCACACTGCCATCATCTTTCCAATGCCACCATCATTGCCGCGCCCACACTGCCATCATCTTTCCAATGGCACCATCATAGAACCGCCCACACTGCCATCACCAATGCCATGCCACCATCATAGCCGCGCCCACACTGCCATCATCTTTTTTCCAATGCCATCATAGCCCCGCCCACACTGCCATCATCTTTCCAATGCCACCATCATTGCCGCGCCCACACTGCCATCATCTTTCCAATGGCACCATCATAGAACCGCCCACACTGCCATCATCTTTCCAATGCCATCATAGCCCCGCCCACACCATTTCCAATGGCACCATCTTGGCTCTGCCATGTTAGGCTTGGGGGTGACGCTCAGACACAGATGATAAGCAGATACTTAGGGAAGGGCTAAACTACCCAAGGCGCAGCCCCGGGGTCTTAACCGTATAACACCAGCCAGGGGGCGGGATGATGGTGTTTAGGGCGGTGCCTAAAATGTATATCTTGTCCCTGGGGCCACCACTTGATTGTTCTACCACCAGGTGGAGCTATGACATTGTCCCCATGTAGTGATCGCTATAAACATTGGGGTAGATCCAGAACTACGTTTGCCGTACATTTCCTCGCGTAGCGTATTTACATGCGCGTACCTTCTATACACACCCCTAGGCACACCCCTTGAATGTACGTATTTTGTCAAGATCCGCTTTCCAAACCCTACCTTAACTTTTGCCAACGTAACCGCAGTGATCCGCACACGTACGTATGAGCAACACGAATTTACGCAGCTAAGCACGCCCATACTGTACACTTTAAATACAAACCCCCGCCTACATAGCGTATTTCAGACGTATTTTGGACTCACATAAAATTGGCACGCCCACACGTAAGTATTTACGTGACACATACGTGAATGGCCCATACGTTCACAATTACGCTACGTTACTGAGCGTATTTTCTATGGCAGTATATACCAAAAGGCGATTTTACGTCTCCGCCACGCGTAAATTCGCTCACAAGCGTTGTTCTGGATCTACCCCATGGATCTTATTTTCCCCTTTACAATCGCGCGATAAGCCACTGCTTGGTACTAGATCGTATTGGTACAATGGCTCCCAAACGCAGTCCATGTTTTCCAGATCTCCTTGCAGGGGGTGTCAGGGACCCCTGCAATCCACTATTGAGCCCGGGCTTGGTTGTTATATCCCTGGTTCTGCAGGGTGATCTGGAAAACATGCCCTGCTGGGAAGCGCTGAGTAAGAGAATTCTCCCCAGTGTTATGTCATATTCATATCATTTTATAATGGAGATCAGGGGGTAACGATACGGGAAAATCCCAGATGTGCCGGTCACTCGCGCCGTGCGTGCGCACGCCAGGCTCAGGGATATCACTTGTTGGTAATATCGCATCTGGTGAACGTTTATGAGTGTTCTCAGATCACCAACATTCGCCAGCTCGCTCGCAATGTCAGCTCTATGAGGCAAGATGGCGTCTGTGTGACGCAGTGTGAAAGGTGTCATAATAAGAATAATAGTGAACCCCAGGGGCGGAACGTCACAGACACACGCCCCATAGTAAGGATGGGTGGAGCCAGGCAAGACTGGGGGAGGAGCTGGGGGAGGGGGGCAGCTTAAAACTGCGCTCAGCACTTTATGTATGAGTGCTGGGCACTACAACGCACGCCGCTCCCCCCCTACATACAACCATGGAAAGCCGAGCGCTGCTTTAAGCTCTGACAATTTGCGTAGAGCGCAGGGGGAGCCCCCATCTCCTCTGAGCCCCAGAGCAGTTGCACCCCTTTAGTTACGCCCCTGGTGAAGTCTTTGTGTAAAGCCACAGATTGAAGGGGGTGGCGATGACACGACTGTATCCGGAGTGACACATTATTATCTAATGAACACATTGAGAAATATTCTATTTATTACTCCTTGGAGGAGAAACTATAAGACACAAGCGGGTGAGAGGTCCCCTGCATTACAGGCGTTACCTCAGACATCCCCTGAGAGGGTCACAATGACCACACACACCCCGGGGCGCGGTCCTCCCAGAGACTGGGAATTTACACATATTAGGCAATATTTCTGCGTCTCTAGTAACCATTAATGGCCATTTTCCTGGAAGCGGTGAGACGGGTGGGAGCATTCCTCTAGAAGGTGCCGGTAAGACACGTCCCCATTGTGGTATGACACACGAAGGACTAATGGTGGACGCCTCGGCCCCTCATACCATTCAACCCTTTTCCCCTCTCTCCTATCAGATCAGACGGACTCACAACATACCGAGCGTCACCCACGCGTTCCGGAAGAGTTTGAATCACGAACAACCCACAATGATTGTTGTCAGACGTGTCACATAAAGGACTTCACTCATTACTAGGTATAAAGCCCATAAACACGGTTATATCACAGCCCGATAGACCAAGCAATCACTAAGGGTTAAATTCATTACAGGTGAAAATCACCAGCCATCACCCGAGATTAACTGCTGCGGCCAGTCATTAACCCTTGGCATACATGCTTGTAGTACTACAAGGCACAGCATGCCGCGGCTTGTAGTTACACATTAGAAAGACAGTTTATTAGCAGCTTTACATAGTGTCTACATTTTAGGCTGGGTGTTGATTTGCGGGTTGTTGATTTGCGGGTGTTGATTTGCGGGTGTTGATTTGCGGGTGTTGATTTGCGGGTGTTGATTTGCGGGTGTTGATTTGCGGGTTGTTTGCAACAGATGAAATATGACTCCCCTGCAATCACCATGGTTTAGCCCAGGAGTAACTCATTTCAAGCACTTACTTAAGTCTGGATCCAGCCCATTGTCTTTACATGGTTTTTTTGTATTTTCACCTTCCTATGGCCTTATTTTGATTATCAGACCATTATTATGGGACAAAACAGGTTAAAAAACGCCATCAAGCGCAATTCATTTGCAATGGAAAAGGGCTCTTTATTTCAGTTGTTTTCCTAAATATTTTATCCCAGATGCTGCATGCTCACAAGGTTTAATACTTGTTATACTTTCAATAAATCACGTTTTGCACTTCATCTGATCTTTTCGGGTTGCAATAAAACAGATTGTTTTTAATGGATGCTCTAGCAATGAAAAATATCTGTGTTAGGTAGGAAAAAAAACAAATTGATGCTTTTTCAATTCCATTTAATGGCATAAGAATCTTCACAGCCTGCTGTGAAAAATATTCTCTTAATGATAGGCCTGTGGCACAACTTAAAGAGTCATCAAGAAATAAATGCTCTGCTGTCTGTTTGGCAGCTTGGTGTCCTTTAATTGAAGTATTATAAGAATCTGTGCAGAAGAATAGCCTCCGGGGTTTTATAACTAAATAGCATGGACACTTTTGATGAGACATGCAGATGAAGACGTGTCAATTTCCTCCAATCTTTAAGTCGTAGTGAGACCTGATTAATCCTGCTCCCATTCTCTCTACTGTATAAGAACATGGTATATTTACTTTGACCAATGCTATTTAATATCTTTAATATGTTTATTGCTGATGTTACATATAGTATGAAAGGCCTTATTGCGGATGAGACAAACATATGTAACATGGTAGACGCACCAGGAGGGATAAACAAAATGAGGGATGATCTAGGTAGACTGGAGGGATGATTAAGAGTGTAGCAATTGCAGTTAAATACCAACAATGCAAAATCATTTACTTGGGACTCAAAACCCCAAAAGCTCAATTTATCATTAATGGCACTACATTAGAGACTACTGAGGAGGAAAGGGATCTAGGAGTCACCATTTCATGTGACTTAAAGGTAACCAAGCAATGTACTGTAACAAAGCAATGAGAAAGGCAAGTCAAATGCTTGGTTGCATAGGGATAGGTATTAGTAGCAGAAAGTGAGGAGTAGTAATGCCATTGGATAAGTCATTGGCACGGCCTCACTGGGAATACTGTGTCTGGAGGCCATACCAAGAAAGACTATAGGAACTAAACATATATAGCTTGGATCTGGGAAGGGAAAGGAGGAATATGATAACAGCTTTCAGATATATCAAGGGGTGTAACCAGATGCTAGAGAGTTGTATTTTTCAAAGGATGAGATGTAGTCGAACATGAGGGCATGTGTATAAACAGGAGGGTGGTCATTTCAAAGGAGGGTAGTTGATAAGTAGAATCACCTCCCATCCAATGTGGTAGAGGCTAACACAGCAGAACAATATGAACATACTTGGGATAAGGATATCTTAAACTAAATTGAGGGTCAAATAGTGTGTAGGGTAAGTATAGTTTAAAAAAATGAGGCAGACTGGATGGGCTATGTGGATCTTATCTGCCGTCGCTTTCTATGTTTCTATTTATTGTGGATTATAATTATTTATAATTATGACAACCTAGAAATACTGATTGCATATCCAGCCATCTTTTGAAATTAAATGGCAGAGGTATAGCATAAGAATGATAATGGTCTCTGTGTGTGTGTTTTTACCTTAGGATTTGATCTTTTTAGCATTATTTTTTAGGTAACTCCCTTGCTTTGTGCATGTGATGCCTTTTCAGGACTTCTTTCAGCTTTGATAGCTCTTAAGAAAGTAGAAGGAACACACAATGTGCAGGTAACACTGAAATGACTCACTCCCATAAGCTGCTAATGTTCAAATTCCTAGCTAAAACGTTATAGAATGGTGGCTCTGATTCACACCCAAGAGGCAGAGGCTTCTTAGGTGCATATTTGGCCAATTTTTTACACTGGGCATGCTTAGTAGTCAGTCTGACTACGCAATCTACGTAGCCCTTAGACACGTAGATGAACACACGTAGTTTTTTAGGTGAAAGGAGGCGTGCCACGAAAGCCTCCGGGGGAAGTTAGGTAACGTTGGTGGGGGCAGGGATGTAGAGTAGGCTGGAAGGGAGGGCTGGGGATTCTATTTGCGTAGTTGACCTCCTTAAGAGGGAAAATATACACGGTTAGTTAAGGTTGCCCAATGACACTTGCATTAGGCACCTAAAACGGCGGCGGGGGGTGGGAGGGGACCGGAGAAGCAGGGTCGGATACATATGTATCCGCATCTACGGATCACACACTTAAGTGTGAATTCGGTCTGGTGTTTGGAGTATGGTTAGATGTGATTGGTACTTGCACCATATACTCCTACAAATGGTATCTACTATTTGTGAGACTCTGACAAACGGAGACCAGGAGGAACGTGCTAAGCCTTTTTATTCTGTGACACATATGTTCACACCATGCCTCATTAGACATTTTATTAATTTGAAATGTCCATTACAGAATGTGAGTATTTTATCTTGCACAATACTTTTTATCATCAATAAAAAACTTTATTGCGCTAGGACCCTGCGGTGTCCTCTCTCTTTTATATGTTGACTTCAACCTAACAACCAAGAGATTGATACAGAAGCTTCCCGCGGCTAGGACCGAGACAGAACTTGGAGACAGCCTTGCACACTCAGGCAACGAGGACACACGAGAGTGACGACTATCTAATATCCCGGTAAAACTCCAGTAACCGAGACGGGAGGGCAATCGTAGTCTATGGGCCTGATCCAGACCTACGCCGATGCGCTGTGCTTACTAAAGCACAGCGTATCGGCGTTCACTTTCCCCGACACTCCACCTGTGCGGGCGTATGGCCCCTTCCTTACGCCGGCTGAAGGCTACCCTAACTTCAACGCCGCAACGGCGGGCGTAGGTCTGGATCAGGCCCTATATCACTAACTGTGAGTTATCCGTGTGACGGAACATATCAGGTGATTTGTAGCTGTGTACCTTTTGAACATTGGAGATGATATTGCCCTTCCGTACCAGATTTGGAATGTAACTGTACGGTGGTTTACATCTATTAACTGTACTATTGTCACTATCTGCTTAACTAGACTACCTATCTCCTAAAAAACTTTGGAAGGACTATTATATGGTGGATATTTACTGCTGAAAAACTCTTTTAGCTATTTGTTTTACATTTATGGTTGGTGGTACATATTTATGTGCCGCTATTAGATTGGAGATTAAACTGCATTTACAGAGTGTTTCTGTATGGTGGTCAGTACCTATAGATTATACAACCGTTGCATGTTTGGAGTTTAGATTACTTCTCTCTATTACTTTGGAAGTGTTGCTGTAAGGTGAAGCTGACCTGCAGTCTCTTAAGCATTGGTTTCATTTTTTCATTCTCACCATATCGGACCTACTAGCGCTTGATAATCCCGTGTGTTTCTCTATTTTGAACTTGGTTTAACTAGAGTGTTCTTGGCTTGCTATTTGGAGTATGGTTGACTGTGTTAGAGGTGCCTTTTCATAGGACCGAATCCAGACAAACTATTTACATTTGTATTCTCTGAATGAAAAACGACGGTGAATGACGTGTGTGCACTTCACCATGATTATTAAATAGTAACTTACGATTGCTGCTTCAAGTTGAATGACATATGTTTTAGCGTAAAAAGAAAGTTACAGAAAGACCCTAAGAAATAATGGGAATCTAATGTGTGTTGTCTCTTGTCTTTCAAGTATGTACTCCAAAGGGGTAATTCTAGCTAACAAACTAGTTGTGACAATAAAATGTATACAAAATGTTACCATGAGGGACATTTTAACGTTTGTGTCCTAATTCTAATAAATAATTTGCCGCCATTTGTATTTTACTTTAAATTAAAAAATATTGAGTTTTCTTCTTTAAGGTATTCAGTGTTGCACAAATGTTTTATTGCAGTAGTGTTTATATATACTGTTATATTTATGTTAGGGAAACCAAGAAATGAGTGCTTAGTTTTTTAGGTTAGAGAAGGTGTGCCGCTGTAGCCTCTGTAGGGAAGTTAGGTGAAGTGGGTGGGGGGAGGTATTTGATTAGGCAGGGAGGAAGGTGTTTTACATGTGCGTGCATATTATTCCTATTTAAGAGGAAAACTCAAGGTATCCTATGGGGGGGGCATGTCCTCACCTGTGGATCTCACAACTAAGTGTGAATCTGGTCCATAGTTAGGGAACAGGATTAGTAGTTTATATTATTTTAGTTAGTTAGTTAGTTAGTTAGGACCTGATTAACACTTAAGAAAGCGATAGGTTCCTAAATATACGCAACTAATAGCAATGAAACTCCCTCGGCACGCCCCCGGTTTTCAGGTTCGTATGTGATTTACGAGTGCCATAGGGCTCCTTTAACTGTAGTTTCACATTTCAATGCGTAGGGCGTCTATTTAGGAATGCAAGTGCATAACCGTGCCTTCCTTGCGTGATTTAAATGCCTCTCTCCTCCCATTTCTGCGTATCTTCCTATTTACTTATTCATAGAATGCCCCTTTCTGCGAATGTTACTGCGAACCTACAGATTTTAGGTGCGCAGTGAATAAGTATGTAATATACGCACTTAAGTCCAACGTTAATAGCGTAGAAAAGTTACTACGCATGCGCAGTCAATCCGTTCTTAAAAAAAACGCACCTAAAATCCGAAGCACAGAAATTGCGAACATAAGTCCAACGCAAATAGCGTATGAAAAAGTTACTACGCATGCGCGTTTTATCCATTCTTAAATATACGCACCTAAAATTGGAAGCATTCTTAAGTGTGAATCAGGTCCTTAGTTAGGGATCAGGATTAGTAGTTTATATTATTTTAGTTAGTTAGTTAGTTAGTTAGTTAGTTAGTTAGTGTGGGCCGGATCCAGAACTCAAAAGGCCACGACTTCTGCAATCTGCTTGTGGAAGATAGGTGACTGGAAGGGCAATTGGTTTTTCCATATGGGTGAGCATTACTCAAAATCCCTATGCCCAATCATGCAGATTAAGGTAAATGGACGGTGGAAGGCAGATCTGGACGGATCAGCATTTGGACGTATGCAGATCCGTGTTAGGTATGTAAGTGTCCAGAACTCCGTAAGTGGGAGGGGGAGTGACAGCTGCGTTTACCCCTCCCCCCCTCACGTGCGGACTTACTGACCTTCATGCATAGAGAAAATGCATGGATGTCAGAAGCAGGTCCTTAGTTAGTTCATTCATTATTAACAGGTTTTTATATAACGCCTTTATATTGCTTTACAATTATAAAATTATATATTACTAAATTATTATAAAATAAGACTGGTNNNTCTATAGGACACTGAGGGAAAGTGCTATATATATCCCACAATGGACCAGCTGGGCTGTATGGTAAAATGCTCAGTGCTCTGTAATAGAGAGCAACATTTGGAAAGCAAAGTAGTTGTACATAGAACACACAGAGGTTAAAAAACATTAAGGAATTTGGTAAGCTTGTCTGAGGAGGTGAGTTATAAGGGAGCACTTAAACGTTTCGAGAGTAGAGGATAGTCATAATGGGCTAAAAATGTTATTTCGGAGAATGGGTGCAGCCCAGGAGAAGTCCTGTAATCAGGAATCAGAGAATTGATTAAGTTTAGAAGAGAGTTGCAGATCCTGTAAAGATCTGAGAGAAAGATCAGGGATATATCTTGAGACAAGGGAGGATATGTATGTATGTATGTATGTATGTATGTATGTATGTGGGTGTAGTTTTGTCAGTAGCTTTGTTGGTTAGCAAAAGGATTTTGTGTTTGATTCTGTTAAATACAGGCAACCAATGTAGATTTTGATTTTGAAACAGATTGTATGTGGGGCACAAAGGACAGTTTAAAGTCAAGGATAATGTCAAAACAGTGAGCTTGAGGAGTAGGGATTATTGCAGATGTTGTCACCAGAAATTAGAGAGAAAGGTTGGGTAGCTTTTATTGGCAGGTGGAAATATTATTAGCTCTGTTTTTGAGAGATTAAGTTTGAGATGGTGGGAGCACGTCCAAGATGAAATGGCAGAGAGATGTTCAGTTACGCCGGCCAACACGGTTGGTGAGAGATTAGGTGTGGATTGGTAAATTTCTTTATTGTCGTATAGAGGCAGAGGGCTGAACACTATGTTGGTGGACATTGAGGAAGATGACAATTTCATCCTTAAAGTCCTTAAAGTACAAATTACATATCTTGGGCACTGATGGAAGTTTGGGGATTTTGCGCAAGAGGCTTCAGTTGAAAATTAAGGCCCGGATTCACAACCCTGTAGGTCTCGCACTTACTTCCTTAATTTCCCGATAGTAGCTTCTACGCATGCGTAGTAACTATTTTACACAATCTATATGTATCGTTTCGTTACATAGATTGCTTATATGCGGTCTTTCATTACGTAGATTGCGTATATGCGTAGTAGCTACTATCAGGAAATTAAGGACGTATGTGCGAAACGTACGGGGTTGTGAATCCGGGCCTAAATGTACGAAAGCGGTGTTTAATGTTTAAAAGCCTGATTACATATGAAATATTGATGAGATATGTGTAAATGACATTCTGCACTGAATCAGATTGATTTACTAGAATCATTTTTATACTGTTAAGGTTCTCTCTCGAAAATATTTTTGGGTGAAACACACAAGCTTTGCTGGTTTATAAATCATTCATTAAAATACTGGTATTAGTGCTTACTCTTGTATTTGCATCAGTAGACAATGCAAGGGACAGAGTGAAGCTGATTGACCTAGCACCATCCGGACTCTGAAGACCAGATTCTACCTTCTGATTTGCCTGTGCTCAGACATACATTAATGGATGCTCTAGACATTCTCCTCGCATGGACAAACTTTCAGTAACCACGACCTTCCATAAGTTTAACATGAAGGGAAAAAAGTGGCAGTCTAATTCTAAGTCTAATTAGATGTGTGGTGCGATCAGGTAGCGCGGATGCACACGTTTGTGCAGATTGCCAAAGCAGGGTGTATCATAGGCATCTCCAGCTTTGGCCTTTGCATGGTAGCTCAGTGGGTAACACTTGGGCTTCACGGTGCTGAGGTCTGATTGCCAGATTAGGCCTTTTTTGTGTAGAGTTTGAATGTTCACCCCATATCTGTGTGGGTTTCCTTCCAGATGCTCCGGTTTCCTTTCACATGCCAAAAAAAGGTTAGATTACGTTAATTGGTAGCTGACTAAATTAACCCTAGTGTATATGTGTGTGTGTGTGTGTGTTAGTGATGTTAGTATGTAACTCCAATAGGGGCAGGGGCTGATGTGAATGTCTAATGTTCTCTGTAAAGCGCTGCAGACAATAAGTAATAATAATCATATAAAAAGGAAACATTTTATATCAAAATACTTTTTTTTGTATAAATTATTAATTAGGCCACTTGGTGGCATCAATAGAAAGGAAGGCTCACGCATGTGCTGCTTGATTAGTTCACTGCTGTCATCTGGTGGTGGCAGAAGGGTAATTCATGTGTAACAAAATCATAATAATGAAATCTTGGCACTTTACCAAACTTAGGAAACGTATCTATGAATTTGTACCATGTTAAATGTTGATGTAACTGTAACCAAACCTGCATACAGAATTCTCTACCTTTCACAATGTGCATTACCTGTGCCATCCAAATTCTATAAAGATCAGGCACGTGCCAAATGTTACTGACAACTCCTGACATCATAAATGAGAGTTAGGAATCACTATGGTCTCTGCAGCTCACTCTATGTGGGTCTTGTCTACTACTGCTGCCAGCACGATTATTTACATGCTGGTTATGTCAGCCGTTGCCAGGCAACCGAGTCACTGTTCATTCTGTGGCTGCGCGTTGGGCGTAAGTATCTCTCACTCATCTTGGGTGTTTTTTTTTTCTAGCAGCAGAGACTTCTTCCTTATTGGGCAACACTCCATTTAGTATCTGGCGGTAAACTTGTAGTTCATACTTTGTTTGTCTGCTCTTATGTTTGTATCTAGTTTTTGGCAGTTTGTATATGAAGGGAATCCCTTGTTGTTCGTCCCTTTATCCCATACCCTAGAACTGCTTTTTGTACTTCCAATGTTCATTACTGCACCTTTGTCTCAGATTGTGTGTGTTTACCCTGTTCTTCTTAAACTCCACGCCTAGGTGTGCTGCCATAACTATAGGCTGGATGCAGATGTAATAGCAGTGCTGCATATGGGAAACAGCCACATGCGCACACTAATGTTTTCCAGAACAGAGCTGTGTCCTCAAGATCCAGAATTCCATGGTGGACGTGGTTCTGATGCAGACCCTCCAACATGACCCATTCCATCAGGTACAATTTATTCCACCCCTGAGTTTCCAACTGTCACTCACCTGGTTTAAATGACTTAACTGATATTTAAAAAACTATTTGCTTCTTTAATAAAGGTGGTTACCATAGTAACTGACAGATGGAAGCTGAGGAGCAGAGTATTTTGTACCTAATGGAATGGGTCATGTTGGAGGGTATGCTGAAGGCGGGATGGGACAGGACACTATGCTTAAAGTACATTAAGGGCTTGGCTAAGTCCTCATTTACAGAATGTCCCATTTTAAATAGAGCCGGTGTGAGAAGAGTGTTCTTGGCCTTATGGTAATTAGCCTCTCCCGGTGACTCAGTAGTGGACCTCTGCAGCCGCAGTTCCACTCGCATAATACTATTAACATGATCTGCTCCAATGAGGCTTAATGAGTAACCAGCAGCATATGACAAAGCAAATATTGATAGAATGAGCCATGCTTTATAGCCACAAATCTGTGCCTTGCTCTGCGCCTCTCTGTGTAACATAAGCATGATATTTTATTACTAATTTTACACAAAAAGGTACATATGAAACACAATACAGCATGTTACAAACAGATTGTAAAGAAGGCCCTCTCCAAGAGCATACAATCTAAAAGGTATGATAAGATAGTGAGACCGTTGACTCCTATGGTGGAATTGGCTTGGTATACTGGACTAGGGCCACTATACAGGACCAACTAAAGGCACAGGGGGAACGGGCAATTGCCTGGGGCACAGTGCCTTATGGGCACGCTGAAGACCTTTCTGTCAGCTGTCACAGCGCAACACAGTGCCTGGCAGTCATCCATAGGTCACACCTCCAGAAGTACCATTGGAAATCTGCCGCCTTTAAAGACAGGTTCTCAGCAGTGTGACACAGGTATGACGACAGCATCTCTCAGCCTGTGCAGAGTATGTATGTGAGGAGCAGAGGCACTATGTATTGGTGTGGATGGAAGGTATGTGTATAAGGAGCAGTAGAGGGACTATATATTAGGTATAAGTGGAAGGAATGTGTATAAGGAGCAGTAGAGGGACTATATATTAGGTGTAGGTGGGAGGTATGTGTATAAGGAGCAATAGAGGGACTATATATTAGGTGTGGGTGGGAGGTATGTGTATAAGGAGGAGCAGAGGAACTATATATAAGGTGTAGGTGGGAGGTATTTGTATAAGGAGCAGTAGAGGGACTATATATTAGGTGTGGGTGGGAGGTAAGTGTATAAGGAGCAGAGGGACTATATATTAAGGTGTAAGTTGGAGGTATTTGTATAAGGAGGAGCAGAGGGACTATATATTAGGTGTAGGTGGGAGGTATGTGTATAAGGAGGAGCAGAGGGACTATATATTAGGTGTAGGTGGGAGGTATGTGTATAAGGAGGAGCAGAGGGACTAGGTAATTAGGTGTAGGCAAGGGCGTACTATAGGGGGTGCAATGGGTTCAGTTGCTATGGGGCCTGGCAGCTTAGGGGGCCCGCCAGCCCAGCAATCACCCACTGCACCCCCCTTTACTCATCAGTATGTTTAGGCAGCTGTGGAGTCTGTCTCCCCAGCGCTGCAATAGAGAGTCACAGTGGATGGACATTTCATCTGCTGTGACTCTCCAGCATCGCTGCAGAGGCAGATTCCACAGCCTCCAGTCTGATCCAGCTCCTCGGTAGTTGTTAGCTCCAAGTGGGCTAAAGGAGCTCTGCTGTCACCTGATCAGGGGGAGGAGTCAATGTTTCCTCCGTTTACTGTAGGTTCCTGTCACTTTTGCAGCACATGGAAGGTGAGTGATTTCAGGTAAAAGTGTGTGTGTGTGTGTGTGTGTGTGTGTGTGTGTGTGTGTGTAGCTTGTCTTATGGGTGCAGTGTGTGTGTTTAGTATGTTTTATGGGTGCACAGTGAAATGTCCTGTTTTCAGAGAGCAACAGGTGACATATGTCTTATAGGTGCATTGTATGTGTGTCTGTGTGTGTGTAGTACTTTGTGTATAATTTGACTATTTTTCACACTTCATTATATGGCATATATATATGCTAATGATCAAATCACTGTTTTTATATTCATTTTTATTATTTTCTCGTTTATTTTGAATGGTGTATATTTTAGTTATATTTGTTTTAAATATCAGTAAAGTAATTTAAGTATATACGGTACCAATTGTTTTTTTAGTCCATTATTCAGCAATTCTAGCATATTCTTTTCTTCAATATTACATTTTTCTGGATGTTTATAAGCACTGTCGTAAAACTAACACCAGCTGAAGCTGGCATTACAGTTAAGTATTCCAGCAAAAAAAACATGTTAATTAAAAAAAAAGTTAAATAATTTTTTCTTCTTAATATAAATACATATATAAAGTATAAAAAACAACAGAGAAGACAGGACTTCCTTTAAAGACCTCATGTACGCAATCACATAACGGAATGGTTACGTAGATTGCGTAAAAGTGTTACTACGCATGTGTAGTAGCTTGGCACTTATAACTACGCTCGTATGAAGAAAATTTCGGAAGTGAGAATCCGGTCCCATGTTTTTATAAAGCGCCTCAGATTACTAGACTGGGTGGTAACTGGCTGATAACGTTTAGCAGTGAGGAACATGTCACAGGCATATGGGTAGGTCTGAGGGGAATGTTGGATGCTTATTTTGTGCAATTGTTTGTTGTAAATTTTTTTTTCCGCACTGGGCTCCACCAATACTCACCTTTTTTTCTCCAGCAGTTGGTATCGGCAGTATCCATACTACTATTTCTCCTACTGCTCTATTTGTAGAGAATTCATATCCCAAATACTTCCATTCACTCCTCGTTTATATCCTTCTACATATCCTTTCTATATATACTTTGTATGAAATCCTCCTTATCCTACCACCTTCCAAGAGTTTTATATTGCCTTAGTACAAGTCAGCAAGTAAAATCTCCTTCCTTAGTAGATTTAAAATATAGACAGCCCATAAACCTTCTACATTCATCTACTAATCCAAAAATATTTTTCATTTTGGAAAGTTTTTGCAAATGTAATACTAATGTAATATTTATGATTTGAGATTGAAATTGATGTTTGTATTAGTCTTTTAGAGCTGCAAATAAACGGGGATGAGTATTGTCGTAGGTTAAGGATTT
>WWET01002640.1:32992-44019 GCA_011038615.1 Limnodynastes dumerilii | reverse complement strand
TGGGATTTGGGCAGGACCTGGGTGAAGTTTGGCTGGGATTTGGGCAGGACCTGGGTGGAGTTTGGGTGGGATTTGGGCAGGACCTGGGTGAAGTTTGGCTGGGATTTGGGCAGGACCTGGGTGAAGTTTGGCTGGGATTTGGGCAGGACCTGGGTGGAGTTTGAGTGGGATTTGGGCAGGACCTGGGTGGAGTTTGAGTGGGATTTGGTCAGGATCTGGGTGGAGTTTGAGTGGGATTTGGGTAGGACCTGGGTGGAGTTTGACTGGGATTTGGGCAGGACCTGGGTGGAGTTTGAGTGGGATTTGGGCAGGACCTGGGTGGAGTTTGGGTGGGATTTGGGCAGGACCTGGGTGAAGTTTGGGTGGGATTTGGGCAGGACCTGGGTGGAGTTTGGGTGGGATTTGGGCAGGACCGAGGTGGAGTTTAGGTGGGATTTTGGCATAGTTGCCAAGTCCGCTTATAATAAAATGTTGGGCTTGTTTTTGGGCTTTTTTCGGATTGTTTTGGGCTTGTTTTTAATGTCTCAGTTGCTTGTTTATGTTTATTTGTCCCGTTTTCGACATTTGAAATTGTTGAGCAATTCAGCCATTTAAGAATTCTGGAGGAGAAGTAATGTAAACAACATTGTATTAGACCTCCTGACAAAACTTGTCTTTCCGTTTGAACATTAGAGCAGATCCTGACTTCCATAGATGGGGAAGGGGGCGCTTGAATCGAAAACACATGCTTTTCAGTACGGTTTTGAATCCACAAAATAGACTTCTGTACTTCTAGTCAATCAGATTAGTGGGTACAAGCACTAAGGGGAGGGATGCAAATTATACATAAATTATACAGTAGAGGTGTGTCCTATGCATGCGTTCTATCCAGACATCCGATCTGTCCCCATTTTAAGTGAGGACGGATCAGAAATCTGAAGCTGGAGTCTAGGATCGGGAATCCTTGTATGCAAGGGGTGAGGCCATTCATGAACTCACACATAAAGCTGGATCCGGTCCCATACCTACCAATTGTCCCAGTTCACAGTTTACAAAGGGGGTGGGGACTATATGTAAATATACAGAGTTTTAGCTAATTATGGTTGCTTGTAGGCGGAACTGTATGGACTTGGGGTGGAAAAGGGTGGGAGTTGTTCTGTCCTGTATTAGTTATTCTCAATGCTGGGAGGCATGCAGTCCATTGTGTTTGACACCCACATAGCCAGATGCCATCTAGTCATGTACAAGATAACCACACTGACCGGCTATCTAAAGCAGAGATAAAAAAAAAAGAGAGTGTAGACACATTATACTACACCCTCATATCCTATATCTGCAATTATTGCCAGGATGTTGAACTGGTAAAAAAAAAAGAAGGTAAATGGTTAACTTTAATTCTAACATTCTAGCGAACAAAAGGGCATTTAAATATTTTTATCCACTTTATGGAACATTTGTCAAACATTTGTGTGTATATTTTAGGGGTTTTTTTTCGCTGTCAATGCCTTTATATTACAGACATCAGCAAACGTAAACATCCCGTTGACAGATTACAACAGGCAGCAGTATGAAAAGCTTACCCACCAAAGAGACAGATGTTTCATTTAATGCTCTTCACAATAAAATATTATGTTGTCTCTATTTCCTGAGAAGGCTGAATGGGTGACATGCAAGTGATGTTGTTGCACACCACTGACCAGACGGACACATAAGCAGTTTTCTTTATAACTAACAAACAAGGAGTTTTGGGACAGGGAATAATAATAACACTTAGCCTATTTATTTGTGACTTTAAGGTAAAAATAAGACGGTGAATAAAAAGGGGTAATTAAACTTCAGAAAAGTCCTTTTGATGAAGTGTTTACCAGCGTAATACATCAGGATAAAAGAATTACTCATTTTACTACTTGCTGTTTGGGGCGACACTGAACATCTGAAATTCTGCAGCTGGCTTTCTAAAGCACTCCTTGAAAAGCATTTATTTCAACAGGCACTTTCTCACAAGATTAAATATGGCTCATTGTATTATTTTTTTTTATGCTATAAAAAGCTATTGAGCCAAGTGGCACTAGAAATGCTTTATATATCTATTGTAAAAATATAGTAATTTTACAATAAAAAGGGAAGTACTTGTAGTTATGCCTAGGAGTTCTCAAACAGACCGTAATCTCAAAATGTTATGATGGTATTGTCATTTAAAGTTGAGCTTTAATTTTGTGACTCATATCACAATAGCTAACGCGTTTCAGGTGTGCCATGCTATGACTGGACGCATGTATGCAGTTTACACATTATAAAGAGAGTTTAAATGGGTCTGGAGAAAAATAAGCATCATGGCTTTGTGAGGGAATAGCTATATAAGGGTTCTTTAGGAGTTTAAGGGAGGGCCTGTAATGAGAGATAAGATGAGTAGCAGTTAGAATTATTGGGAAGTAATAGCTAGGCACATGGCAAGGGTTTAGCTTCTTGTGGCTTCTATACACATTATAAATGATTTACAGTTGATCTTTTATTTTATTTTACACAATCCCCTGGCCCAACGATTGTGACATTGTTGTCGCTACACAGGAAAGCCAAGAAAAATCAGAGGAAAACGTGACAAGAGTACAGACACTACAGAACTAAACAACAATGACCCATCTTTTGATCAGTAAAATAAAAATGTTTCAGAGAGACCAACAAATGATTTTATGCACTTTCGGCCGTGTCCAGAACTACGGCCGTCCAGGGAATTACGGTCGGCTCGTACAGCGATGTAAGGGCCGGCGTCCGTAACTATAGACACGGTCGACGGCTGTTACGAAAAGGGGGCTTTCCCATAAAGGCAGAGATAGGCATGCAAATTAGGCGATGGGAAGCTCCGTTACGATCAGCTATGCGGCAGTAAGGCCGCATAGTTGATCGTAAACTTTAGGGCAGCAATCAGGACACATAAGTATCCAGATTTACGCCCGCCAGGGGGGGTGCAATGGGGCGTGAACTCCCCGCTACGATGGTGGCCGTTCAGACCTCAGGCGGTCATAAGGTACCCATAGGTCTGGATCAGGCCATTTGTGACTATTAAACATGATTGTTGCAGTGTCCACACTTACACAATATTGTTACAAACACTACAAAAAAAGAAAAAAAAACAGCAAAAAATGTATTAAATCTAAAAAGTAATGTATTAAAAAATATATAAATCAAAGCCTTCCAAGTTAATATTATTTTCTTTATTATCAGGTTTTTATATAGCACTATCAGCTTACATGGCACTTTACAGAGAATATTTCACATTAATCCCTGCCCCATTAGAGCTACATGCTAAGGTCCCTAACACAGACATACACAGTAGGGTTAAGTTATTCAGCAGCCAATTATTTCCCAGCATGTTTTTAGTGTGTTGGAGGAAACCGGAACACCCGGAAGGAAACCCATGCAGATACGGGGAGAGCATACAAACTCCACACAGATAAAGCCTTGCCCTGGAATGAACTCATGGCCTCAGCATTATGAGACACAAGTGGTACTCACTGAGCCATCAGGTTCATTAGAATGATTAATTAAGGCTGTTTTGTTTACTTTAACTTTTTAATTGTTATTGGTACCAGATTGTTGTATTAATAAACTATGATTTGCTTATATACTAATTTGGAAGGCTTTGATTTTTATCTTTGATAAAAAAAATTAATAATTTTTGAGACACCACTGGTGTGTTTTTTTTATTTTTGGCTTCAGTATATATTGGGGCCTCTCTAACTCCTTATCCAGCGCCTATTCATTTAGCTATTGTTTGAGAAGGAGTGGCTGTTGTTCCTAAGAGTGTTGGTTTTTCCTTTTTTTTCCCTGGTTTTTAAACACTTGTTTATTGTGTGTTTGGAATGATAATAATTAGAATAAAAAAATTGTGGGTACCCATCTTTAGAGAGATGTTTTGAGGATAATATTGCTTTCGTTTTCATTTTATTTACCACATCTTTGTCTATCCACACTTCAGCATCTTTCTTAAAAATAAAACAAAAATACAAAGTCTTGAGAAAGTGTTTTGCATATTACATGTTAAATAGGAAAAAAAAGTTATATATTTTGACCACTGAATATTTTGCTCATAATAACTTAATGTATGGAAAAATATACCTGAAATTTAAAAATGAAATTTCTACTTCATGGCATATAAATGGATTAATCCTGTTCCAGAAGGACACACGAGGGGATGGAAGACTTAATAAAAGCTTAGGGGCAAAACTTAAGTTAATTGTTTATTCATGACAAATAAATAGCTGCAGCATTCCCCCAAACACAAACATTTTAAAGGATATTATTTATCAAATGTGGTGTTAAGGTAAATTAGTGATGAAACCTATAGCAACCAACCAGATGTTTGATTACATTCACTAAACAATAGTAATTTACAATTTTATTGTCTGTTTGAGGATTTTTCCCAGTGTTACTTTTTTATGCAATCTTTATTTTGAAAAAGTTTACAAACAATGGGCTGGATCCAGACTTAAGTAAGTGCTTGAAATGAGTTACTCCTGGGCTAAACCATGGTGATTGCAGGGGAGTCATATTTCCATCTCTTGCAAACAGTATTAGAGATGAGAGGTGATGTTTCCTATCCCAAGTCTAAATAACAGTGTGATAGTAAAGCTGGTCAGTATCTGTGTGCAGTAAGCAATTCAAAGATATATCCCTGCATGCAAAGAATACAATTATCTTCACTCCCCCTGAAATCATCATGGTTTAACCAAGGAGCAACTAATTTCTAGCACTTACTTAAGTCTAGATCCAGCCGAAAAGGCCTAATACAGACTTAAGATTGTTTTACATCCACAAGCGTTCCTAAGTTACACACTACTAAGGATAATGCACTACTTTTCCTTGCATGGGTCTGGTTGTACGTATCACCTTGTCATACGTTAGTGCCTAACCCAGCCCATACTGTACAATATAAATGCCTCCCCCACTCACATTGCATATATTTGGCTTGCGTAAAGATGTCACACCCTATCATACGTAGTTACGTACAAGTAGGGTCACCGTCATCAAATGCAGGGCCCGCGACCCAGCTGCAGGGCCTCGCCCACTAGGTAACGTCATTGGTGACGTCACATAGGGGCGGGCCTGACAGACACTCTTTAACAGTGGGTCAGTGAGTAGGGAAATACTTCTCTGCGCATTGGCCAGCTACTGAATAGCGCTGAGCAACAAGTATCGGCGGTAGGATACCGCTGAGACCTGCTGCTACAGAGCTAGGTAAGTATCAGTGGGCCCCCATCAGGTCCACAATAGTCCCGGCTCTCCCCCCCTGATGGCGGCCCTGCGTACAAGTTAAGTACGATCAGAGTATCGATGAGTAACATCTGCCACGTGCATGCACAGTGCATTCCCACAGCCCCATTTATGTGTGCCGCATGCGTAAAACAGCTGTCATTATTAAGTCTGGATTAAGCCCAGAATAATCAGTAGCAGAGGATTAAGGCAGCACATGTGAACAGGCTATAAACATAGTCACATAGCGAGCAAGTCAAACAGCATAGCATATCATAGTATATCATAGTACATCATAGTATATTATAACATATAGCATATCAGTATATCATAGTATATCATAACATATAGCATATCATAGTATATCATAACATATAGCATATCATAATATATCATAGTATATCATAACATACAGCATATCATAGTATATCATAACATATAGCATATCATAGTATATCATAACATATAGCATATCATAGTATACCATAGTATATCATAACATATAGCATATTATAGTATATCATAACATATCATAGCATATCATAGTATATCATAACATATAGCATATCATAGTATATTATAACATATCATAGCATATCATAGTATATCATAACATATAGCATATCATAACATATCATAACATCATATCATAACATAGTATATCATAACATATCATAGCATATCATATCATAGTATATCATAACATCATATCATAGCATATCATAACATCATATCATATCATAGTATATCAGCATAACATATCATAGTATATCATAAAATCATATCATAGCATATCATAACATCATATCATATCATAGTATATCATAGCATAACATATCATAGCATATCATAACATAATATCATATCATAGTATATCATAGCATATCATAGTATATCATAGTGCATCATAGTATATCATAGCATATCATAGCATATCATAGCATATCATAGTATATCATAGCATAACATATCATATCATAGCATATCATAACATATCATAACATATAGCATATTATAGTATATCATATCAAAACATAGCATATAACATATAGCATAGCATAGCATATCATAGCATATAGCATATCATAACATATCATAACATATAGCATATTATAGTATATCATAACATATAGCATACCATAGCATATCATAACATATAGCATATCATAGTATATCATAGCATATCATAGTATATCATAACATAACATATCATATAACATATAGCATATCATAGCATATCATAGCATATCATATAACATATAGCATATCATAGCATATTAACATATTATATCATAGTATATCATAACATATCATATAACATATAGCATATCATAGCATATCATAACATATTATATCATAGTATATCATAACATATCATATAGCATATCATAGCATATTATATCATAGTATATCATAGCATATCATAACATATTATATCATAGTATATCATAACATATTATATCGCATATCATATCATATCATAGCATATCATAACATATTATATCATAGTATATCATAACATATTATATCGCATATCATATCATATCATAGCATATCATAACATATTATATCATAGTATATCATAACATATTATATCGCATATCATATCATATCATAGCATATCATAACATATTATATCATAGTATATCATAACATATTATATCGCATATCATATCATATCATAGCATATCATAACATATTATATCATAGTATATCATAACATATTATATCGCATATCATATCATATCATAGCATATCATAACATATTATATCATAGTATATCATAACATATTATATCGCATATCATATCATATCATAGCATATCATAACATATTATATCATAGTATATCATAACATATTATATCGCATATCATATCATATCATAGCATATCATAACATATTATATCATAGTATATCATAACATATCATATAACATATAGCATATCATATCATATAACATATAGCATATCATATCATATAACATATAGCATATCATATCATATAACATATAGCATATCATATCATATAACATATAGCATATCATATCATATAACATATAGCATATCATATCATATAACATATAGCATATCATATCATATAACATATAGCATATCATATCATATAACATATAGCATATCATATCATATAACATATAGCATATCATATCATATAACATATAGCATATCATAATATAGCATATCATAGCATATCATAACATATTATATCATAGTATATCATAACATATTATATCGCATATCATATCATATCATAGCATATCATAACATATTATATCATAGTATATCATAACATATTATATCGCATATCATATCATATCATAGCATATCATAACATATTATATCATAGTATATCATAACATATTATATCGCATATCATATCATATCATAGCATATCATAACATATTATATCATAGTATATCATAACATATTATATCGCATATCATATCATATCATAGCATATCATAACATATTATATCATAGTATATCATAACATATCATATAACATATAGCATATCATATCATATAACATATAGCATATCATATCATATAACATATAGCATATCATATCATATAACATATAGCATATCATATCATATAACATATAGCATATCATATCATATAACATATAGCATATCATATCATATAACATATAGCATATCATATCATATAACATATAGCATATCATATCATATAACATATAGCATATCATATCATATAACATATAGCATATCATATCATATAACATATAGCATATCATAAGTATATCATAACATATCATATAACATATAGCATATCATATCATATAACATATAGCATATCATATCATATAACATATAGCATATCATATCATATAACATATAGCATATCATATCATATAACATATAGCATATCATATCATATAACATATAGCATATCATATCATATAACATATAGCATATCATATCATATAACATATAGCATATCATATCATATAACATATAGCATATCATATCATATAACATATAGCATATCATATCATATAACATATAGCATATCATAGCATATTATATCATAGTATATCATAACATATTATATCATAGTATATCATAACATATTATATCATAGTATATCATAACATATTATATCATAGTATATCATAACATATTATATCATAGTATATCATAACATATTTTGCCGCATGTCCATGTAAGCTGGTGATTTCCATGGCGGTGCAGCTGTTGTAAATAGCAAAAAGTTCATTTTTGGAGTTATAACTTCATAACTCCAAAAATGAACTTTTTAAAGCTTTAGTAAATAGAGCTCAGCCCTTACTGTGTGATTTAAATACTTTCCCCCTCCCACCATGCTTTAAGTATACCTCCCGTCCAGCTCCACCATTGGAAGTCAGTAGAATGTGCATACACACAGGAAGAATGTAGCCATTTCCACCACTATTAAAGCAGAATCTGGTCCATAGTGCTTAATAGTTTTTATTTTGCTGAAATATCGAAATCCACAGAACTTGCTAAATGAATAAAAATTTTGCTGTATGTATGATTAATATTCCATAGAGAAAGCATCTTAATCTGCAATTGGTCATATAAACACATCTGCTTTTTTTGTTATCAAAGGATTAAAACACAATGAAGGAAGTGAGAGGGGAAACAAGGTGGGAAAGTAGCAGATTATGGGGATCTTTTTTTTTTTTAAATAACATTTTATTGCAAAATGCCTGTTATGTATATAATAAGTAATTTATGTCTCACTCACTGCAATGTCACCAGAGATGACTGAAATACACAAGACACAATAAATGTCAATAAAAAATACATAAAATACGTGTCTATTGCCATCGTAATGATGTTTTCATAAATCTGCTGACATGATTCATTACTTACACAATGGCGCAGGATGTAGAGACGTTGTCCTGGACGTCACCTATTCCCCACCAGTCGTTTTTTTTACCTTGCCCATTCATCATTTTTCATCACTGGCCACTGAAGAATGAAATGACTGTCACTTATTGTAAGAGAACATTTAGAGTCTGTGGGTATTATGCGATACAGTCAAGGTGGGAGCATGCGACGCAGGAGGTCAAGATATGTCCTGTGCGAGAGTGTCTCTGTGGCACAATCTGTCTGACGTTGATCAATGCATTGTTGGAAACATGACAGATTTAGGAGAAAGGAATATTGGATTTAGCCTTTCTTATATAGTAATGAGTATAAGGCCAGTTACACAATGATTTTATACATAATCAGAAAGCTGCGCAGGGAAAGGATTCTTAAAGTTCATTAATAAATTCCACCTTCGTGACTTCTGCTATTGTCTGTGTACCACCTAGTGACCCCTGATCCAGAGCTGAGCGCAAATGTGAACGCTCCGTCTGTTTTGTAGAAGCATTTGCAAGCAGCGTCAGTGGCAAACGTGGGATTTTGAAAGGGAAAGTTTCCAATGTGTGTCACACATGCTGGGTATATTAAGAGTCTGGACAAGATACACTACATAAAGTACATGTAGCGTTATATTTGGTGTCTAATTATGGAACATACTAATATATGGGGTATA
Organism: Limnodynastes dumerilii; assembly: GCA_011038615.1. NCBI lineage: Eukaryota > Metazoa > Chordata > Amphibia > Anura > Limnodynastidae > Limnodynastes > Limnodynastes dumerilii. The sequence continues at coordinate 34,225 of WWET01002640.1, read as the reverse complement.
TATTAGGGTTTGGGTATGGCACACTATATACAATATATGGCATATCATTCCCAGACCCCTAATATATTATATATATACATCTAGAATGGAGGTTACTCAAATCAAGTTATAAGGTAATATAGGACAGGTGCTGTAAGGTAAGGGGAGTTTACACAAGTACAAAAAAAAAGGCCCCAGCACTTTTTCAATTACCCAGCAACTAACTTTCTATCTTCTTTCTTTCTAAGCCACCAGTTGGGGGCCCATGCACACTTTAAATTTAAATTTGGTAATAACTTCATGTATGTAAAAAAAAAAAAGATATACACTGGGTCCCCCTTAACAAGGGCAAAGTCTCCTTGCAGTCCCCTCCCTCATCTGGCACAAGCGGAGGTTAGTTGCTGCTCAGCACCAGAACCTGTGACAGGGGAGGCACCTATGATGTGCCCCAAGGTTCAGGGCAATCCACTGCTGCACACTATTAAGGAGGGATGGGGGCCCCAAGATTTCTATTGCTGGACCTGCACTGCACATGTGGGGATCTGGACGGAGGCTTCATGAACAGAAGATGCTGCCAGGAGGACAGAGCCCAAAATCAGCAAATATGTATATAGGTGGATTTATCTGGGTCCTCGTTGCGAACGTCCCTATTTCGATTCATTGCAATCGATCCCTGGAGCTCCGAACATGGTGCTCCGAAAGGTGAGGAACCCCACTCCCTAATCCTAAAACTAAGTCTCCCTCCCCACAGCCTAACCCTACATCCCTGGTGGCGGTGCTTCGAAAGTGAATGGGTGAGTGTTATGGTACCCCGGGTTTACCCCGACAGGGGACCAGGGTGACCAGAGGGTAGAAAAGTAAAGAGCGGGTAACTCACCGGTTTGTAGAGCCTGATGTCTGTCTGAGTTTTCGCCAGAGCCCCTGAAGGTGGGGATGGACTGGAGCTGGTAGGACTCGTCAGGATACGCACCTTTAGAGAAAACCCGGGAGAGGAACAGGAAGGACAAGTTAGAAAATCAGATTAGACAGCAGGAAGATAGCAGTGGGAAACAGGCCGGTCAGAAGAAACCACACCGGGACTAACAATACAAAAAACACAGAACGGACTCTGAGGACAAGATGGGACTGACGGGACAGACTGGACGTACAGTACAGACAAGGACAATCACACTCACACTCAAACAGCGGGAACCCCAAAGGGGTTAACAGACACAGTCAGACAGGGAAAATGAGGAATACACAGATATGGGAAAA
>WWET01002640.1:11617-26183 GCA_011038615.1 Limnodynastes dumerilii | reverse complement strand
CCACTTTGAAATTTTCAAAATTCTGCCCACTGCCTAAAAAGCCAGCTTTTTAGGCAGTGGTATTGTGAACGCGGTATTAAAGATCTTATTGAGAGTCAGACAGAGGCCGTATTCACAGATCCGTTTTCACGTTGCGTGCGTATTTTTAGTTACGTTTTAACTGCGCATGTGTAGTAAGTTTATTTACGTAAGTTACGTTGTATATACGCATGTAAGTGCTTTAGACGCGGACATGTGAATCGCACTTGGGGACATACGTACGGATGGGCAGTGAAATACGTACTTCAAAATTTACATGAAAGTGGGTGGGGGGAGTCATTTAAATGAACGTTAGTGGGCTCGGCTATAAATAATCGCACGCACAGAAGACATATACGCACGTAAGTACACACTTAAAGATCAGAGTGGTCTATGGAGGTGTAATTCTACGATTGCATGGCCGGGAGAGGGGAGTGTCCTGGGTGTTGGTGGGTGTGGCCTTGCTATGTGCGTATGTATAATAGCATACTTTTAAAAAAGGGATCTCTGAATATGGTCCATAATGCATATCTTTTCTATTTTCCATTTTAATAAAATAAATTATCCTTTTTCTTTACAGTGGGTATAAGATTAGGGTTAGGACTGAAGAAGGGGAAGATTAGGGTTAGGCTACAAAGTAAGAATGGTTACGGTTAGGCTTCCAGGCATTGAGGGTTAGTGCTGAAGAAGGGGAAGGCTGGGTTAGGGTACGGGAAAGGGAGGGTTAGGGTTAGGAAAGGGTTAAGGTTAGGGTTAGATAAACACACTCACCTAACGGCCGATGACTATTCGCAACTCCAGTAGTTGCATCACCGCCACTTTCTACAATGGAGACTCAGCTGTAGTATGATGGTCTTTGGCAATAAAGACCATTGTACCAGCAAGCCCCATCCATGCATTGGCCTGACAGCTCCACAAGAGGGATTCTAAATTACATTTTTTTTTAATGTGCACATTTAGGGCCTGTTTCAGAGCTACGTTTCCATTACGTTTCATTGCGTAGTGTATTTACTATGCATTCCCCTCGCTCGTTCGTACTTTGGCCATTTTACGTTTGCCGAACCTTATCTTCATTTTACGCTGCATAAGTACTGACGTACGTGCATGCTATACGTATGTACCTGCCTAAGCACACCCATACTGCATGATTTAAATCACCCCACCTCTGAAGCGTAATTACAGGTGCCGTAGGGTTGGCACACCCCTTTGTTTGTAGTTACGCTGTTGATACGAGGCTGGTACGTACATTCAGAGTTATGTGGCGTAACATCTGGCGCACACATGCGCAATACATACAAAACGGCGGTTTTACGGCAGCGGCTAGCGTAGAAACACAAGCGTACTTAGTTCTGGATCTACCCCTTAGATTGTATTGTTTTAGTCCATTAAAATGGGTTTGAAATGTTACATAGTAGGTCCCCTTTGTTCTGTTTCCCCATATCTTTCTGTGGGAAGGGAATTCATGAGGTTGAATCAGATATTAAGTACTAGAGAAGTCATAACTAAGTGTGATTTTCCTACCTGAAATTTATCGTAAAGTCCAAGATTAGAGACAATTTCAGATAAGCCGTTCTGTTTATCCTATTTGGCAGATGACATGCACGAGTAAGAAGAGGCATAAATATTGAAAATTAATCTTTGCAATTTGTGTCTTTTATGGACAAGAAGAAATAAATTGCTTGAGCCCCACTGTGGATTAATTAATTGCATTACTGTCTTAGGAACTAGTTTAATTAAAATGAACACTGTGTTCCTCATACTAATAACCACAGAAGAGGTGACCTGCTTCCCAATGTTGCACTTAATTTTCTGTCTGTGCTATATACTATAGTTGTGTATATTCTTATTTAAGTACAACACATGTATCTGGGTCATTCTTCTATCTGAATATCATGCTACCACTTCACGAGATTAATGACCTCCCACTATACTTTGGTTGCATGGCACTAGCGGCATGTAAAATACTTACCCTGTCCCACGATTCCCCGGTGCCATGCCCGCAGGCATGATTTGGGTAATGGTGCCTCTGCCATGTGGGAGCACGACCCACAGTTTGTACGACCCACTATTCTGAGTGGCCAAAACTTTTTATCGAATACACTCTGCCAAAAGGAACCCTCGGACACTCATGGCAACAATACAGTGCCAGCGTTTTCTGATATTCTCTCAGAGAATATCATTTAAATAGATTGTCAATCTGACAAAAACCCCCTTTGCTTTTTCTAATCAAAGATACTTCAGATTCATCTGCAACCAGCCACTGTGCTGTAACTATTTACTTTCATTGCATCATTGTGGCTGCTTTTTGTTTCACATCCAGTGATACAATTATTTTCACATTACATGCTTTTTGGAGCTAATAAAACAGGCAGCAAACAGTGTCTTATGATAGTACAAGATTTTAATCTTTGAGCACATTTTTCTTTCTATTTTTCCCAAAAATTTTTTTTTACATATATCTTGTGTGGAATAAATTTCAGACTAATAAAAGCTAAGTTTTAGCTTTATTCTTTAGTTTATTCTATAACCAGTATGAAGGAGAGAAAAGACAAGTACATTTAGTCAAGGGGCACACTCAGGGCACATAAAACTTAGCTTGAACGCCTTGATAAAGCTTAAAGCGAAACGTGCGTTGGCGTTTTGCTGTCTCACTGACTATTATGTCTTAGTACAATTTATTCTACAGCTCCTTTCTTCACTGGTTATTACTATGCAACTAGTCCTAGATTAACTTCAGCTTTCAGCTGTATAGTGCTACATGTGAACGCTTCATTTAGCGGTAAAAGCACTATTACAAATGTGCCTATAAGCACCACCAATTTTAGCGCTATTCTGTAGCGATCATTGTGACTGAGAGTGATCGCTAATGCTCTCTGTGAACAAGGGGATTTTGTTATATGTATTTTCTCTCCTATTCTGAGTGGCCAAAACTTTTTATCAAATATATTTTTATTTAAATTCTCCTGTGCGTATTTTTCCGTCGCATATCCGGACGTATGTATCCACGTGCGATTCACAGGTCCATCCGTAAGGCACTTCTGCCCGTATTATCAATGTCAATTGCGTAAATAAAGTTACTACACATGCGCCATTGAAACGTACCTAAAAATACACATGGAACTGGCCGGGAAAACGGATCTCTGAATACGGCCCATAAAGTATTATTTTAGCACATATATACACATAAAATGATATAACTATAAAGAAAGCTCTAGCTAGACACTTGTTGTGTTGTGGTGATCTGATAATGGTGCTCCCCCTCTGTTCACCCTAAAGTCCGGTGGTTTGATGGAGAGAGCACAGATTTATTAAAGGGAAGAACATAGTAAACCCATATTAATTGATGGGGTACACGCACTCGAAACTGAATGTATATAAAAAAAAACTGTAAAAGAAATTAATGAAAGAAGTTTCTTACACCGAAAGGTAAGTAATAACCCTAACTATCCCCTTCCCGCAGCCTACCCCTAACCCCCCCCTAACCGAAACCTTCTGCTCTCCACAGCCTAACCCTAACTCTCTCCTAACCCTAAAGCTGGCCATACACTAATAAGATTTTCAGTCCCAGCAGGGGGTGGCCCGATAAACCGGACGATTTCCCGTTAGGGAAATGTCCTGTAATTGGAACCATACACCTCTTCTGCTGGGACCGATAATCCTAGCAGCAGAGGGGAGGGGGCCAGGGCTCTCTATGTTGCTGCTGCTTTATATATATATATATATGTATAAAGCTGCTCTGACAGCTCTGAAGGTATACTTTACAGTTGTCAGAGCAGCATAGTACATAGATATACAGCAGCGGCTATTGCAGGCAGTAACACAGATAAGATTCAGCCAAAGCCGCGCTTCACACAGCACGGTTTCGGGTGATCCCTGTCTGTACTACTCCCTGCAATAGCCGCTGCTGTATATCTATGTACTATGCTGCTCTGACAACTGTAAAGTATACCTTCAGAGCTGTCAGAGCAGCTTTATACATATATATATATATATAAAGCAGCAGCAACATAGAGAGCCCTGGCCCCCTCCCCTCTGCTGCTAGGATTATCGGTCCCAGCAGAAGAGGTGTATGGTTCCAATTACAGGACATTTCCCTAACGGGAAATTGTCCGGTTTATCGGGTCACCCCCTGCTGGGCCTGAAAATCTTATTAGTGTATGGCCAGCTTTAGGGTTAGGAGAGAGTTAGGGTTAGGCTGTGGAGAGCAGAAGGTTTCGGTTAGGGGGGGGTTAGGGGTAGGCTGCGGGAAGGGGATAGTTAGGGTTATTACTTACCTTTCGGTGTAAGAAACTTCTTTCATTAATTTTTTTTACAGTTTTTTTTTATATACATTCAGTTTCGAGTGCGTGTACCCCATCAATTAATATGGGTTTACTATGTTCTTCCCTTTAATAAATCTGTGCTCTCTCCATCAAACCACCGGACTTTAGGGTGAACAGAGGGGGAGCACCATTATCAGATCACCACAACACAACAAGTGTCTAGCTAGAGCTTTCTTTATAGTTATATCATTTTATGTGTATATATGTGCTAAAATAATACTTTATGGGCCGTATTCAGAGATCCGTTTTCCCGGCCAGTTCCATGTGTATTTTTAGGTACGTTTCAATGGCGCATGTGTAGTAACTTTATTTACGCAATTGACATTGATACGTTCAGAAGTGCCTTACAGACGGACCTGTGAATCTCACATTGATACATACGTCCGGATATGCAACGAAAAAATAAGCACAGGAGAATTTACATATAAATGGGCGAGGGGGCATTTAAATGAAGGAAAGTGGGTGTGATTATCATACGGACATGATTACATACGGACGAAGGACATATACGCACGGAACTCCACACGGAAAGTTACAGCTGGTCTATGGAGGCGTAAGTCTCCGAGAGCACGGATTAGCAAGGGGAGTGACTGGGGTTTTAGTGGGTGTTACTTGCTCCGTCCGTGCGTATATTTGCGGACTTATCGGGACACGGATCTCTGAATACGGCCCTATGTGTATGCAGTAAATATCGGGAGAAGAAGTTAAATGTTAAACCTAAAAAAAAGTAAATATCCTTCCGATAAACTTTTACAGACAAAAAGGGACTCTCGCAGATAAATCTGTTATATAAAATGATAGAATATAATATAACAGCAAGTGCCCCAAAGTCTATACACAGACACTGTACCTTTAATAAATATATTCCCCGCTAAAGTCAAACCTCTACCGATAAAACAATGTGTATTTGTGATTATGTGCCTCTACGGCTCGTCATGAGTTTAGAACAACCAAAGCATTTAACAGAAACATGCTGGGTCCATGAAAGAAATAATTAGTTGCCATCTATGGATAATAGAGTATTTTAAAATCAATTAACCTTAATGGGCAGACTTCTCTAATTTTCTCCTTATTTCACTGTTTGACACAATGTGTTGTTGAATTGACGCCTCACTGACAAATGGGGGCCCAGAATCCCTTACACAATGTAATCTTCTCCAGGAGAATGAAAATAACGTTCTGTGAGATTTTAGTGCGTGCCATTATTTAAAGAGGCTTCGACCAGTTAAAGAGAAACTTGCGTATTTGGAATCAGTGTGCTGTTTGTTGCAAAGGCTCAACAGAAATGTCTTCAATATCTCCAATAATTCCCAAGCAAAAAAAAATAAAAAATCAAATAACCCCCACACCCCAACCCTTATTATAGGGCACAGAGCCAATTTCTCCCCTTATATGGCCACAGGCAATATTCATGAAAATACAGAATAAGGATCCTACCAAGACTCAAGGTTATATTCCAGGCTACGTACACACTGCGACTTTTCCAAAAGATAATGGAACGGGTTCACAACTACATCTCTTGGTAAGTTACGTGCCGATTTCTAAGTGCTGCGCTAATGTGCACGCATAGTATATAAATTACGCTAAACCGCATGTACGCAAACTTACCAAAAGACGTAGGACTGGATTCAGACCCTCGCACGTTTTCTGTGTATGCGGGCGTCTGAATGTACGCTAGAGAGAGGGGAGTGACAGGGGGTGTGCACTCCCCTCTCTCTAGCGGACATCTTGTGCGGGCTTACGCTGCCATAAGCCTGAATTAAATGTGTCACGCGGATCAGCGATCCGTGCGATCGCTGATCCACAGCAGAGTGGGAACATACTTTTCCCCGCCCGCTTTAGCGGACGGAGGGGAGGCACAGCCCATTTTCTCGGAAATGGGCTCAGACGGAACAAAGTATCGTAACCCTAGCGTAACATGCGCCCTCCAGTGAAGTGTAACCTGGGCCATAAAAATATCATTTGTTTTTATCCCAGCGCTCAGCGTAGGATAAGCTTTATACTTACTTAGCTGCAAAAATAATATTTGCCCCAAACAACATACAACAGATTTCAGGGGGGGTCAAGTTAATTGTATTTGTATTTTGTATTTGCATGCAGGGAAATATCTTTGAATTGCTTATTGCACACAGATACTGACCAGCTTTACTATCACACTGTTATTTAGACTTGGGATAGGAAGCATCACCTTTAAACTCTGATACTGTTTGCAACAGATGAAATATGACTCCCCTGCAATCAACATGGTTTAGCCCAGGAGTAACTCATTTCAAGCCCTTACTTAAGACTGGATCTAGCCCATGTTGTTTAGAAATTTAACACAATGTTAGTCAGGTCAGGCTTGTTTATAATTATTTGCCTCCAATATCAGCCGTCCAGAGATGGTTGTCGGCTCTTTTAGAATGATCCAAAGATGTATATTTTTACAAGGTGTATCACCAGGGGCAGACTTACAGGGAATTTTTCTAGTAGATTGGTGGCCTCTGGAGGCCTCTCAGCAGCTCCTTTTTTATTTGAAGAAACTTAAGATGTTGACTGTCATAGGGGGTGGTTGCTAAAATGATGTCTGTATAGAATGGAGATCATTAGGATGTTGTATGTATTGGGTGGTGGTCATTAGTATGTTGTATGTATTAAGTGGTGGTTACTGAGATTCTGTATGTATTGGGTGGTGGTCACTAGTATGTTGTATGTATTGAATGGTGGTCACTAGGATTCTGTACGTATTGGGAGGTAATCACTAGGATGCTGTATGTATTGGGTGATGGTCACTAGTATGTTGTATGTATTGAGTGGTGGTCACTAGTATGTTGTATGTATTGAGTGGTGGTCACTAGGATTCTGTATGTATTGGGAGGTAGTCACTAGGATGCTGTATGTTTTGGGAGGTAGTCACTAGGATGTTGTATGTTTCAGGGGTGGTAACTGGGGTGGCAGTGACTACCTGCATTGCATAGAGATCACTTTAATACACTTTATTGGAATGTTAAATACTAGTCAGTAGTTTCTTTATTCTGTACTAATCCAGTTGACATATTTTTTGGACCCCACCAGTACTTGATCCCGGCATGTGTATAGACTGAAGGGGGTAAGTTCAGAGGTAATGTGCAGAAAAGTGACTTCCCTGAAAGGGTAGTTTATAAGAGGAATAGCCATCATCTGAGGATAAGACCCTGATCCAAAGATAAGAAGGAAATAAGTAAAAAAATACACAACTAAGTGCAAGAGCCCTCCCATGACACTCGCCTCGTTCTTACAGATCTTTATTGACTTCCGCATCCATAGGGCCACCTTAGCTCTCTGTGCGGTCTGGAAATGACCTTATAATTGTCTACAGATATAGGGAGTACAATAGAGCTGAGGAGTGACAACGCTGTCCAGCATACATACAGATTTTAATGCTTGACACAACCATAAGTCTGTTAAACCTGAGGCAAAGTAATGCCTATACTGCTAAGTCGTACTGGGAGTTATAGCTTCTCAATACATGAACAGACAGACCAGTATAACATTATAGGGATGGATCCAGACTTAAAAGCAACCGACTCCATACATACGCTATGCACGCATACACAGTACCAATAATTCCACATAGGAACACAGCCGGCCAATACTTGGTTCTGTGCTGAATTCAGTCTCTGCATGGGGGACAGGCCCACTCACCATGGTAGGTGGGCATAGGTATTTTATTTGTACAGTAAGGGCTTGGCTAAGCCCTTATGTACAATGGAATTTAGGACAGCAAATTCCTCAATGGAATCTAACGTATGGAATATGCTCATAAGTCTGGACCCCGTCCATAGAGTGCTGTTATGTTTTATTTTTATAATGCTAGTAATAAGGGCTTGGATACATGGGCTTTTTCAGTTGCATTGTGGGTCTGTCCAATGCTACATATACACCAAACAGTCGTATATAAGTGGTTCTATGCACTTATACAGGGTATGCATTCATATAACATAATGGTAGATAATCATATTGCACATAACTGATAAAATAAAGTAACTAATATCTATAGCTTTTTATGTAATAATACTGTTCTATAATTTAAAATCAAGGCAAAATTTTAAAGGAATTGGTTATGTTCCTGGAAAATCAATGAGTTATTGATTTTTATAATGTCTCACATTACTGCTGTGACACAAATCTATATTAAAACACTAGCAAATGACTTTCTATATACAACTGCTAAATGTACATGCATTGATTTGTTCAGGACAGTTAACCTTGAACTTCAATAATGATAATGAGCATTGCACAGATCATGGGCACAATTATTTGTGTGCTCACAGTTCACAGAACCTGCTGAGGATGAATTGCCCTTCAGTTGTAGCTGTGTCCCCTATGCTGTACATGCTCCTTGTCTGCGTACTTTCATACTGAACAGGCTCGGCTATGTCCCTGTTGGCAATTCTCATAGCCAAGATGCTTTTGCAGAGTATATGACCTTTATGTGCATCCAACACAATGCTGAGTCTGAATCCTTTGTACAGGACATTTGCCTCCCTCCCCTGTGAACATCCAGTCTGTTCAATTAAGAACAATGCAAACTGTGCATAATCCCACACTGACCTTTGCAGTATGGGAAAACCTCCTGATCCCTTCCACTAGGAAGGTAGGTCACTTATGCTGTAATAGGACTGGGTCCTCAGTTGCAATTTTTCCCACAATTTAATGTGTTCTGCCTTTTTGTTCTGCACATGCGTCCATGCTACCCAATCACACTCATTCTGCCCCATATCCATACTTAAGAGTAATCCTCCTGTCAGATGGGCCGAGCTGCTATCAGTGTGTACTGTCCACAGAGCTCCTAATAGACACAATACACACTTTCGCAAAAAGCAAAAGATATTTTTTCAGAATTGATCTGGCATATTAGAAGCTTCAAACGATCAGACTGTTTCAAAAGAGAGCATCTTCGGACAATACACAGTTGTAAGATATCTGGCGAAACAGTCTTTTGATTGTGTGATTGGAAAGTTGCATAGGCTAATGTACGGAGCATAGTAGTGCATCTTCAGTTCCCCAAGTGTGTGTTATGTATGGACATTTTTAGGATCTGCCCCTAGGGGCTGCTGTGGAGCTCACAGTTATTTATTAACAGGTTTTTATATAGCGCTATCAGATTACATAGAGCATTACAGAAAATATTTATTATTCACATCAGTCCCTGCCCTATTGGACATACTGGGGTCCCTAACACATACACACACATACAGACACACATAAGGGATTTAGTTAACAGCCAATTAACCTACCAGTATTTTTTTGGGAGTGTGGGAGGAAACCCACACAGACACAGGGAGAACATACAAACTCCACACAAATAAAGTCTAGTCCAGGAATCGAACTCATGACTTCAGCGCTGTGAGAAGCTGCTACTCACTGAGCCACCGTGCTGCCCAATGTTATGTTATGGATATTTTCATGACCTGCTCCTAAGGGCTGCTTTTGGGCTCCCTTAGCGTTATAATTATCAGCACCTGATCAGCCTGGTTAAATAGGACTGCCCTGGCTGATTAAGGCTGCTGGTTATTGTATGCTGATGTTGCTTCCTTTTAGGTCCCTTGCCTGCTGTATGTTTTTTTGTCTCCTGCTGACTCCTTCATACCTCTGTTTGTACCAGCTCCTCCTTGACCTGTAAATTGTTTTCCTCCCTACTCTGCTCCAGTATGTATCTCTGTATTCCAGTTTCACATTTATTTGGTTTACCTCAGTTCTGCCTTTGTATTTTTGCATTTAGTTTATTCAGTTGCCTGTTTCCTGCTGCCATTTGTAGTCTTGGTGTTGTGACCTCTGTTACCTCTGTTTAGTGGATCTGTGCATCTTGTTATGTTCCGAATGTGCATGCAGTTTGCTTTCTTTTTATAACCGGCCTACTGTCACTTTTTATCTTTGTTATGTATGTTTGTATTATAATAAACTCTTCTGTCTGTTATTCTGTGCATTATTCTTTGTGTTGTTGTTTGAGCTCTGCTTTCATTATTACACACCTTGGGCTACCTTGCAGGGGTTGTGACCTGCTGGGTGTCCTGCTGCACGGTTACACTCTTCGGTACGAGAGTGTAATTGCCAAAAATGGGACTTCCATTAGGGTTAGAATTAGGGAAGGGACTATTTTTACTTACAATTTAGCTGAACAGAGCTTTCGGAGCTCCGTGGATCGATTTCTATGCCTCATCGAGACATATCAATCAAAATAAAAAATCAGCCATTCGAACCGGAGCCCTACACCCCCTGCTGCATAAGCCTATCCACACCATCAGGAGCCCTAGTGAAGACCAGGCATCAGTTAGATTCTATGCCCTGGCATTAGCCATGTAACTGTGTGCCTAGATTTGCAGCAAAGAAATCACCCCCAATCAATGGGAGGAATTTAGACAATACATTTCAGAGAATGTGTATACAGACAAAGGGCACTTCTGATACCCTGTTGTCTGCACTACAGCTCAGGCAATAATCATTTTGTAGCAGAAAAACCAGCAGAGACATGTTGTTTAGACATTTAACACAATGTCAGTCAGGTCAGGCTTGTTTATAATTATTTGCCTCCAATATCAGCCATCCAGAGATGGTTGTCGGCTCTCTTATAATGAAAGTCCAAAGATGTATATTTTTACAAGGTGTATCACCAGGGACGGATTGGCCGTAGGACTTACAAGGAATTTTTCTAGTAGATTGGTGGACTCAGCAGCTCCTTTTTTATTTGAAGAAACTTAAGATGTTGACTGTCATGGGGGTGCTTGCTACAATGATGTCTGTATAGAATGGAGATCATTAGGATGTTTTATGTATTGGGTGGTGGACACTAGTATGTTGTATGTATTGAGTGGTGGTCACTAGGATTCTGTATGATTTGGGTGGTGGTCACTAGGATTCTGTATGTATTGGGAGGTAGTCACTAGGATACTGTATGTATTGGGTGATGGTCACTAGTATGTTGTATGTATTGAGTGGTGGTCACTAGTATGTTGTATTTATTGAGTGGTGGTCACTAGTATGTTGTATGTATTGAGTGGTGGTCACTAGGATGCTGTATGTTTTGGGAGGTATCTCACTAGGATGCTGTATGTTTCAGGGGTGGTAACTGGGGTGGCAGTGACTACCTTCATTGCATAGAGATCACTTTAATTCACTTTATTGGAATGTTAAATACTAGTCAGTAGTTTCTTTATTCTGTACTAATCCAGTTTACATATTTTTTGGACCCCACCAGTACTTGATCCCGGCATGTGTATAGACTGAAGGGTGGTAAGTTCAGAAGTAATGTGCAGAAAAATGACTTCCCTGAAAGGGTAGTTTATAAGAGGAATATCCATCATCTGAGGATAAGGTCCTGATCCAAAGATAAGAAGGAAATAAGTACAAAAATACACAACTAAGTGCAAGAGCCCTCCCATGAAACTCGCCTCGTTCTTACAGATCTTTATTGACTTCCGCATCCATAGGGCCACCTTAGCTCTCTGTGCGTATATGTGTGCGGATTTTGGTAAAGTACTTATGGACTTCAGCCCATACTGCCCTATAGAAATGCCTTCCCCCTACCCACTTTTCTTAGCTTCCTACTTCCAGAGTGCTGCCCCTTCTTATGGATCTCATTAGGCACGGAGTTAAACTTTCTGTGCATAACAGCTGAATGGCGCAAATCACAGAAAGTCGCCAAGATATTCAAATATTTAGGTACATTATTAAGTGTGATTCCCAAGACAACAGAACAATTGTAACATGTCTGGGATAAATATAAAGATATCCAAAAATATCTAAATTTAAATTACGGATCAAAAAGGGGAATGAAAAGGCAAAAGTGGCTTTTTATCTGCTGTCACATTCAATGTTTCTGTATTTTTATATACCTGACCTGTACTGTGACTTTTATTACCTTGGGCCGGATCTAGACCTTGAAGTCCGCATAGAAGAAGGGAGTGATCTTCTCCATCACTTCCCTCTCTCATGTGGTTTTGGCAGCACTTACGCTGCCATAAATCCTGCCTTAAGTCACTCACGTGGATCAGTGGTCTGTACAAAAATAGTAAACCCAGCCCACATTGTAAACGTACCATGCCCCCCCACCACCACCACCACCCACCTTATGGAGTTTAGAAGGGCGAAGGCGATTCGCCACCCTATTGGACAGATCTCCAGGCACGTGGAACATCTGGCATGACGCAAATGTGTAAGCAGTTTGCGGAACTCCAGTGATGTACAGACATCTGAATCCAGCCTTTTCTGTATACATGGTCATGTAAGGCTAACCTTCCCTAATGTGCTGCTACCAGAATGTGCAAACAGTGAATCGTTAATATTTATAATCTATGTCTGAATTGTCACACAGTCTATAGAAAGAATATGATGGACATTCTACTCTAACAGAACCAGTACAATAAACTGCCGATCGAGTGCATAATTCACGTATCTTTCCCTTTCTCTGTTGTAATACTTATACATGTGTTTCACTATACAGAATTAGAAAGTGGGTGTACTGTTGTGTTTGTCAAAGAATCGCACCACTTGTTTTGCTTTTCTGGGAATTATTAATATGTATTTCTTTGTTCCTGCAGACCTCCACAAACGACATGAAGTTATTTTGTCATCTACACCTGACACCTCCAACTAAGACTGAAGGTTTCAGGAGCCAGCGCTATTTTACAAAGACATGGAATGGATGCTGTTTTGACCTTTACGTTTTCTGTAATTTGATTACTTGACAGAAGCCATTGTGCCCGTAACTACCTCAGCAATAATTTCCAGAAAAATTAGCTCAAGCTGAGGCTTTTATAGTCTCCCTCACGAACGTCTTTGTCAGAGAACTCAAGTCTCGCAAACAATGCAGTGCATGGGAAAAGTTGAAAAGTTGATTTATCAAAATAACATATTTAAAAGGTTAACATATTACATCACAACCCATTTATTTCTGTTATTGTATATTTGTCATCAAGAGGAGGCAATATGTATAGATATATGTGTGTGTGTGTGTGGGGGGGTGTATATATATATATATTTGTTTTGGTTTTCCAACAGTATTGTGGTTTTAGTAAAAGCCAGCAAGGGATCCTGATGAAAAGAGAGAGTAGCTTCACCCACCAGGTCTATCCCTATCCCAGGTCTTCTGAAGGTAGGTTGATTATAAACTACATGTGTGAAGGTGTTTCTCATTTCAGGAGACAACATTACTCTGATAGTTGCTCTAATGTTTTGTTGGTGAGCTAGACATAACGTCCACTTACAGTATACAGGAATTATCATGTGATACAAGCCTTGGTTTTATGTTTTTTTAATGTTTTGTTGACTTTGGCTTGCTTCATGGTGTGTGACAAGAAAACACACTTTATTTCCATGAAATACTCGACTGTGTGGCTCTTATTTGACTGCTAACTGAGGGGATGTGCCTGTGGTATATATATTTTAATCACTGCACCAGATTGCAGTTTCGTCACAACCGCTGCTCCTCTGTATTACACAGGATTGTTTCTCGGGCAATCCAAATGGTAGGATAATCATCTAAAATCAGGACAGAGGGCGCAACAACATGGTGCATGGTGCAATAACGTTCATTTATAATAAAAAAAACTCACAACATGAAAGATCTCGGGAAGCGTCGCAGAGTAAATGGAATCAACTGTGACATTGGTCCTGATTCAGACCTAGTTAAGTGCTTGATAGTAAAGCTGGTCAGTATCTGTGTGCAGTAAGCAATTCTAAGATATATCCCTGCATGCAAAGAATACAATTAACTCCCACTGCAATCAACATGGTTTAGCCCAGGAGTAACTAAGTTCAAGCACTTAACTAGGTCTGGATCAGGCCCATTGTTTTAAAGGTATATGCTGGGAATTATGATAGCAGGTTTGGCGGCTTTTCGGCTTATTTGGCATATAGAGACAGGCCGCACACTCCCTTCAGCTCGTTTTCATCGTGTTGGGAAACCAGGCTCCATTTAAAAAAACTCCACATGTAATGTTATAGATATGGTTAAGGGAGATTCCACGGGATGTAAGTGTGAATTAATGATGGTATATAAATGTGTACTTTGGATTGTATACCCTGATGAAAGTTTGTGAATAAAACTGAAACGTTGGTAAGTCACTGCTTCTCATTCCTGTTTACAAAACGCTGTGTGGTGTTCTATTGCTAAGACATACAAGCTGATTTTTTGGCTGAAAAGGCTCCTGAGTACTCTATGGATTTGTGAATATTGGAGCATTATCTGTATATATATATATATATAT
>WWET01002639.1:204531-224572 GCA_011038615.1 Limnodynastes dumerilii | reverse complement strand
GGGGGCAATATGACTGGACTGGTTTAACACAAATGGAGGAGGGCAATATGACTGGCTTAACACAAATGGAGGGGGCATTATGTCTGGTTTAACACAAATGGAGGGGGGCAATATGACTGGTCAGTGGTTACACAAACAGAAAAAAGGGGCCAAGGCTGACTGGACACAGAGAAAAAGGGGAAATAAGGCTGACTGGACACAAAGAAGAAGGGGAAATAAGGCTGACTGGACACAAAGAAGAAGGGGAAATAAGGCTGACTGGACACAAAGAAGAAGGGGAAATAAGGCTGACTGGACACAAAGAAGAAGGGGAAATAAGGCTGACTGGACACAAAGAAGAAGGGGAAATAAGGCTGACTGGACACAAAGAAGAAGGGGAAATAAGGCTGACTGGACACAAAGAAGAAGGGGAAATAAGGCTGACTGGACACAAAGAAGAAGGGGAAATAAGGCTGACTGGACACAAAGAAGAAGGGGAAATAAGGCTGACTGGACACAAAGAAGAAGGGGAAATAAGGCTGACTGGACACAAAGAGGAAGGGGAAATAAGGCTGACTGGACACAAAGAGGAAGGGGAAATAAGGCTGACTGGACACAAAGAGGAAGGGGAAATAAGGCTGACTGGACACAAAGAGGAAGGGGAAATAAGGCTGACTGGACACAAAGAGGAAGGGGAAATAAGGCTGACTGGACACAAAGAGGAAGGGGAAATAAGGCTGACTGGACACAAAGAAGAAGGGGAAATAAGGCTGACTGGACACAAAAGAAAGACCATTAAAGCTGAATGGTCACACAGAAAGAAGGGGCAATAAGGCTAACAGGCCACATAAACAAGGAAGGGGCAATAAGTCTGACTGGACACACACAAGGAAGGGACAATAGGACTTATTGAGCACACAAGGAAGGGGCAGAAAGGCTTAAGTAATGTTGCATAATTATTAAAACTTTTATTTACTGTTTTATGACAATTTCATTGATGGTGGGGTGGATGCTGTTTCTTTAATGTATAGCTATGATGATTGGTTTTCTTTCCGATCAGCGTAACATTTATCATTTATTTATTAACAGGTTGTTATTTAGCGCCATCACATTACTTAGTACTTTACAATTTTAACAATCATTATAACAGGACTGGGTTGTAACAGACAGACTGGGTGGGTAGAGTGTAAGCCTGCCACAGGCTTACACTCTATAGGATATTAGGAATTGATACATGATGGAAAGTTCTATTTAATCACACATTTGAATTAAATATGACAGAAACAGCATCTCCCACCCCACCAACAATGACAGTGGCCAAAACAAATATGAAATAAAATTAGCAAAATAAAAAATCTGAAATAAATATGCTGTTTACAATGATCGCAATTAATAGGCGTAATTTTTTGATATGGTTTTGCCTTTTTAATGTTATGTAAATGCTTGTATTTTATTCTAATGTTTATCTAAACTTGGCATTGATTTAGAACTGACAATTTAACTGCAATTAACTGTTTGTGTGTATGTGGGGGTGGGGTTTATTTCTCTCTTGTATTTTATTCTATTGTAAAGCTTGGCTTGTATAAGTGTTATTGTTTAATTATAAATTGTTACTGGTTTGGACAATTTCACTTTTTATTGTCTGTGGGGTGTTGTTGCAAGGGAAGTGTTTTGTGCACTTGCTCTCTTATGGTATGTTATTGCAAAGTTTGCTGTTTTTGATAATTTCATTGTGGATGGGATAGGTTCTGTTGGTCTTGTATTTTTTGTGAATGTTTTTTAGCTAGGGATTGTAAACAGTGCCATTATTGTGTTTATGCTGGTTTTGCTCAGTTCATATCATGTGAGTGGAGTGGGGTTGTGTCATAATATGTCTGACTTTCTTGTATTTAATTGTATTGTATAGCTGGTATTGGTTTCCAATCCTAGCTTTACATTTGAATTAAATACAATAGAGCAACAGCGTCCCTCACCGCACGGTCAGGTAAACGAAGTTAAGTTGGAAAAAGTTATGAAAATATTATACAAGTATTAGAATATATATCCAGCCTGTGGGGAGGGGGAGGCTGTTGCTCTCTTGTAATTTCTGCAACTGTTTAGCTAGTATTGGAATAAGTAAATTCTTTTTTCTTTGAACCTTCTTTGTGCTTTCAGATACTTTATTTTGCATTGTTGCTACACTTTTGTTATATATATATACACATTTTTTTTTTGGGGGGGGGGGCACCATCATTATCTTGTCTCCGGGCGACTGGCAAGAACTTACGCCACTGCATGTATGGCAATGCAATCAAATGTCAATCATCCATAGAGGAGCTTTCATTGGCTGACCAAAATAATGTCATTTAAAGGGGACTTAACTTATTCAAAGATGATATCATTATCTTGTCTCCGGGCGACTGGCAAGAACTTACGCCACTGCATGTATGCCCTGGCAATCAAATGTCAATCATCCATAGAGGAGCTTTCATTGGCTGACCAAAATAATGTCATTTAAAGGGGACTTAACTTATTGCTCACAAAGATGATGTCAGTAGTGAGTGGAGAGTTTCAAAGTATTGCTTTTCATAATGGCCAGTGAATTAGCCCAGAGCTCAGTGCTTTTTGGTCTATTTTGCTGTTTCATACAGCAAATGAGAGCCTGATACAGCTGCTGACACTGTGCCAGATTGCACAGTGTCATTTGGAGAGGAGAAGGGCAATATTTAGGACTGAGAGGGAAAACACACAACATTTATATTTGCGCAGTAGGAGAGTTTTCATATCATCCTGAATGTCCTCTTTACTTTCTATAATAGTAACTAGCTAAACAATTATTGGGAATTTCAGTTTTCCTTTACGTATGCATTGCCAGGAAATCTATGTTTGAAAACAAACTCTAATGTAAAGTGGAAAAAAGACCTAAATCCCAGACCCTAAATGGGCTCCATAAGAGTAACACAATAAAGAATGTAAAATTAAAAGAAGAGAATAGATATTTGTACAGGGCTAATGAAGTCTTTTTTTTACCCAGCACAGGTTTATAACACACGCAGTGGAATTTTAAAGTAAATATCCAATTCTTTTGATAATTAGTAACACTCTGAAATTATTTTTCTAGCACATGCTAGCAGAGCACCATTCTAGTGAAAGGCGTTTTCAACAATATTTTTTTTCCCCCCTCTAAACGTGGATCATTTATTTTTCTACCTAACAGCATGTTGTGTACTTTAAACTGATCGACGGTTGCTCTCCTTCAGGGTGGTGTTTATTTGTACTAAATTTGCCAGCTGTAAAAATGAAATGAAAATTCAGTAAATATGTGAAGGGAAAAAGCAAAGGCTCCCTATGATTCGAAAAATGAGGGCCACAAACTATGAATTACATTGCTGTGCAACACAATGGAAACAGCCTTGAAGAGCAGGACATGCTGTTCTGTATGAAGGCTGCTGCAGGTTCATATTACCTAACTTCAGCATGTGTTGATGTGTGTGGGCATTTCGCTATGAAAATTAAAGTGAAGTTTGGTTCACTGCAGGTTCGTGTTACTCAGAGTACTATTATACACTTCATCTATCACAAAATTTCTCTCAGTGTCTAACACATTAGATAAGCAGCTTTGCATTTAATAGATTTAATAAAATATTCATTTTTATGTCAAATAATTTTTCAATTGGTGTTTTTCGTTAACTATATTGTCAGACAGTGTCTAAAACAAAAGGAATGAAAAAACTGGTTTCAGTGCATCACACAAACAAGCAGTCATCCATTTTAAAATAAAAAAAATGTAAATGAAAAAAGATCAGCGTACATAACTTGTGACATGCTGTATATTTATTTTATTTCTCTTTTTAAGGAATTAAGAACCATCTAACCAAGTACATTTCAAACATTAAGCTTCTAGGTGCGTTTGGTGCATTACTTGACGGTACCTGGTGATAAATGTATCTATCCTAGAATTGGCAAAAAGTATTTTATCCATGTGATAAAAAGTGTCCATGTGGGTTGATGTATGGCAGTAAAGATGGCCACTATGCAATTTCTACGGTGACCAATATGTGACCACCAAGGAATCACATAGCAGCAACACACTGATTAATAATTGGAGTACATACCCCACTGTTCTGCACTGTTTCCAATTGGATCGATCCAGCTGCAGTTAAAGATCTGATTGACCTCTGCCCTTCTTAGGACATACCCTTATACAGATACAGACATTTCAGGCCATGACAGCACCTTTAGCTGCCATCCGAGAACCTGCTCCTGTAACATCTTTACACGGAACAGTCCTTTTTTTAGGACTGTTACTGACTTTAGCAGATCTGTAACATGTGGTCTCTTAGGAATGCCATGTAAGTAATAAAGACATCTATTATTAAATACGGGACAAACAAAACAATATGACTGAAGGGGAAATAATGATTAAAAATGATATGAGGAGAGACATAACAGAGGAAAATTCCCAGTGAAGTTACTGTTTACTGTCAACACACTTAGCCCTGATAGCACTCATTGGGCCAGATTTACTAAGCAGAGGAAAAGTAGATGTGTTGCCCATAGCAACCAATCAGATTCTAACTGATTGGTTGCTATGGGCAACATCTCCACTTTTCCTTTCTCACAGCTTAGAAAATTTGGCCCATTGAGTTCTGAAGTACCCTATGTCTAGGCCAGGGAGCAAAATCCCTCCCCTTCCCATGCATTTGTCTATATAATTATGCAAAATTAGCAGTTACTCTTCTATTATTGGTAAACTGATTAACTAATTGAATATATTAAAGAGCAATGAAGGGTGCCACTTTGCTACAATAAAAAAAGTAAATGAAGTAATTTAGCTGCTAGAGTAGCTTTTATGTTAGAGATGTACATTCACCATATAAACAGAGCATATGAGTCTCAATGCTGCATGAGTTTTTCAGAAGCAAGCAAACAAATTTGTTGAATAATGGAATCATTAGCTTTTAAATGCAGCATTACAATTTAATGAACAGCTACTAAATATCCAGCTCTACCCATCTAAGCAACTACATTGAGAACAAGAGTAATTGTTTTATTACAATAGTGACTGCATATGGGTATACAGCTTTCAAAATAATCACCTCCTTCTAAATAAGTAGCACTGCAAAAAACAACAATAATGCATTGAGGTTTTTCCCCAGCATCAGTGTTCTCTATATGTTTTAAAAAAATAATTGAAGACCATATGGCATAGCCTGAGTATATTATATATATGACAAACTCCCCCTCCCCACAGGCCCAACCTGAAATAAACACACAGACACATTGCTGGATTTTAAAAAGGGGCACAATTTTATTGATTAAAATTGAAAATGGACTACAGAATTTAGTGGTAGGTGGCGGCAAATAGCAGGTGGGGAACAGCAGCAAATATGATGTTCTTAAACAAAAAGGCATCCCCTGTCTAAAAGCGCCCCCCAGGTAGGGATCAGATCGGGTACTAACCCACCTTCACCGTGCACGCGACCAGCGGCAGGAAGGAACCCCGCCATATGGCCTGACCTCCTAGCGTAATCCAAGGGTGTACCTATCCCTACCAAGAAAAAACCCATTCCCCTTGTGCTAAATAATCTTGCTATTCCCGACCGCTACTGCCATAGCAAGCTACCCTCAAGGAGCCTCGCCCACCAACCTAACAGTCCAACAAAGCCCCCAAAAAATTTCAAACAACAACAAATAGAACAGTGCCTGCATTGGAAAAGTGCACCCCATCGCTCCTAAATAAACCAGCGTCTTCATGAGATATGTTAGAGTGGTAAATAACTTTCCAGCCGATGTCGAAAACTAATTTAGTTAGCGAATGATTGATTTTTTTTACATGTACGTTCAAAAGCACGAATAGAGCCACGACCGACGTGGGGTGATATGGGACCAGCATAAGGCCATGTCCGGGCATGCCCTGCGAACCACCAAGAGATCCCTATGCCCTATGAACAGACAAGAGGTCCCTCTTGACAGTTTTCCTGAGAATGCACGATTTGACGCTACCCAGATCGTTTCCGCCCAAATGCATAATCAAACAATCGGGCACACCAAATGTGTCGAAAGCTTGACAGCAAAGTCTTGGAAACATGTCCCATTGCATACCCCGAACACCTAACCAATCCACGTCCCACCCCGTTAAACCGCAAGGTGCACCTTACCTGTCAACAAATACTCTGGCCCAATGAATATAGGAGTGACCAAGTATCAGGGCCCGACGACTCTGTGCAACCAAACCTGAAAAAGAAAAGTCACTTTATATGATTAGCACAATAAAACCAAGTACCAAAACAACAACCGCAAGTACATTCCAACCTGAACTCTAACTTACTATATCTAAAGAGAAATAATTAATAAAGAAAGAGAGGGAGGGAGGGGAGGAAATGGGAGGGAAGCACTGCAAGAGTCAGAGTGAAACCAACGGGGGATTTTGGTTGACAAAATCAGAGGCCAGAGTGAGCCTGTGAGGAAGGGCGGTCCCCAGCCGAGGAGTTTATATGCCCTCCGTTTTAGACAGATTTCAGTTTCATTGTCTGCTTGTTAAAAAAAAATATAGATTTCTTTTTACTTTTCTAAAATTACTTATCTAAACTGTAGCAACATAACACATTTTCTATTAACTACTTAAGCACACAGACATACTGTATGTGTTTCTTCCTTTCTGTTGCTGGTTTTTAACAGTCTGTAAATAAGATATAGGCCACATAAATATAATTAATTATAAATAAACACATACATGGGGTGTGTACCGCGTGCATACTAACACTACTACCTCTTTGGGATTCATCAGTGATCTACTGTGGTCTTTTTGTCTGTTACTTCTAGGCTGTGGTGCAGTCTAAACTCTTCCTCAATACCAGATTACTACAGCAACTCTCAGGTTATAATCTGGATTATTTCCCCAATTAAAAAAAAAAAATGACTACTATAAATTGTAAGCAAATGACAGTGACAGTGACAGTGTGGTATTTATCATCTTGTGAATTACAGGACATATGCAATTGCAATTAATCCTTGTTCTGTCCTATATTACTTTTAGCCTATTTAGTTCCAAGAGCACTATATCCAATGGCCTTCACTTCACCTTACCTCACTCTGATTGTTGTTTGACTATAGCCCTTTACCCAGGGGATGTAAAATCCAAACAAAGAAACAAAAAATTAGAACCTGATGGCCCTTGTATATAAATTCTTCAGGATTTCAGAATGCCCCAAAAAGGAAGTTTAATTCCACGTGGGCTTAGGCAGCCCTTGTTTTATATAAACCCTCCATGGTTGATGGCTCTGCCCAGAGACCACCTGACTTCCCTTTCCCTTTAGAAATAAGTGACTCAACACCGTATTAAGGTTGAAATAACAATAGTTATGTTTATTGTTTTGGGTAATACCTCAGTGACCTAAACTGAACAGCCCTCCACAAAACAGTCACATCCAGGTGCCGCATTTGGTACAAAAAAGATAAATAATAGCTTGCTAACAGCTTCCGCCACCGATCGGAGCATTCGCTACGATCCCGCCACCATCAACCAGAGCTCTCATAATGTCACTAACAAAAATATCCTTACCCACTGCTGATAGGTGCATTCCATCAGGCCTATACAACTGCAGATTGTCATACCTAATGCCACTGTGGTGGACCACAAAACCACCATGATCCGTCAGAAAAACTTTCACTGCACGATTGACCTTCCTTCTTACCGTGTCCATCGCCAACCTGTTATCGGAATAACACCAGACCCGCCGGGGGACAATATCAGTCCATGCTATTGTCATCCCCGGCCAGCATTCAAGCACCTGGAGAATGTCATGTTAAATTCTTAAGATCAATTCTAAAAAGGGGGAGCGACTAGTCATTCCCCCCAGATGAATAACAAGGACGTACGGCGCACTGTGACGGAGGATTTCAGATGACAGAACGGACTTGAAGGAAGACCAGATCATACCCCTATAGCCTGCCCAGCTTACAGAAACATTGCCCAGCGGCCCAAAAGACAAAATAATGACCAACTATCAACACCTTACGTGCACCACCGGACAAAGCTGTAAGGATAAGAATGTGAGAGACGATTAGAACCAGTCGCAAACAAATTGCATAGAGAGCAGCCAGTTACAATATAAAACATCCTGACAGCGAAAGAAAGAAAGAGAGAAGCTGAGAGGCCCTGGGCGAAGGTGAAAACCCCTCAGCTCTGCGGGGATCTTTTCTAACAGGGGAACTACTTGTTGCCCCAGGCTGGGAGGAAAAATCCCTTCACGCCCCCATAATAACAGCAAGCATTACCAGGTAATCCGGACCTGTCCAGGGCCACAGCGAAAGTGCAGACACAGAGGAAAAAACGCTCACAGCCATCAGGAGGCCCGATGTATACCTTATAAGCTGCTGAAAGCCAGCGACCCAATTTCTGTATCGCTGTAACAGGCGCTCCTTCCATTGCCGCGGAAGTGTCCACTCCGATCCTGAACGAATGGGTTCCAAAATCACCAGCCTTTAGTCTGATCCCGGATATGCACTTCTGAAACACAGCTTTGAACTGAAATTGGGTTAATGGCACACCATCGGTGTGAGCCAACCATGCAGGACACTCTGTGCTCCTGAGATCAGTGTAGGAGAATGCTAAGGAAATGGGGCATATGGCAGTGTTGGGGTGTTTAGAAATCGAGACCCAGCAGCCCAGGCTCAGCAGGTACATTTTGCTGCAGGGGAGCCAGAGCTGCAGTGAATCCGGCGACAATAGGAATTTTTTTAACAGCATGCCGGACGATGCTAATTTAGAGGAAGCCACAAGCTCACTGATCCTGAAGGCTCCGCCATAGGCTACTACAAACGCTGTCTGAAAAAGGGCAGCCTCATATGGGGAATTAGTAATGGACGGGAGAAAATTAATCAACTGTACCAATATTGGTATTGTAATGTGTCGTCTGGTGTCCGGAGGACGGGGGGCGCAACTTGGCCCAGCCTCGTAGTGCTCGTGAAACTAGGAAATCTTTAGTAATGTCTGGGAGGCCATGCATCTTCTGGAAGAAAGCAATGCCCACCAGCCCACTGGCCATGTATGCATTGGACTTACCTTGGGCATACAAACCAGCCACAAATTGATGGAGGCAGGGGATCTCATTCCCTATAGATGGCAAGCTATTCTCTCTGAAGGATCTCCATTCCACCCATGCAGCTCTATAACGCCTCAATGTGGCCAGCACCAGCTACTGAAGGGCCAGGCCCTCTATACCTGAGACACTACCTGCCAAATATAATCGGGACAAAGGGATCCCTTTAGGGCAGCGGCTGGGGCTATTTTGCGAAAACGAGGCCAGTCGAACCGCGAGAGGGCATCTGCCAAGCAGTTGTCGACACCGGGGAGATGCTGCGCCTTGAAATAAATATTAAATTGAAGGCAGCACAACACTAGATGCCGCAGCAAGTGTATCACGGGTGGGGATTGCGCGCTCTAATTGTTAATTGTTTGCACAAGAAAATGACCGTCCGATTCTTTAAACGCTCATCCCAAAGTTCGACGGCTACCACTATGGAAAGAATTCTAACAGAAGTAAGTTTCGTGTGAGCCCAGCCGCTATCCACCCATCCGGCCACCGTCGAGGTATGCACTGAAACCCTTGCTCCCTGCAGCGTCTGTTTGTAAACGCAGTTCTGAGTTGTATGCAGGAGGGGCTGGCCAGACACGGACACCGTTAAATTGTTGGATAAATTGCCTCCAGACAACAAGATCAGCCCTAATGGCCTTGGAGATTTTTATGAGGGCGCAGGGGCTAGACAGGCCAGCTGTAGTCCTCTCCATTCTGTGGCAGAAAACCCTTCTCATGGGAATGACTCTGCAGGCAAAATGAAGAGAACCTAACAAAGATTGTATGAGTCGGAGGGGAACGTGATGGAGTTGAAGGACAGAATCAATGGCAGACCATAAGTTTAAGATTTTGTCTGCAGGGAGCCTACACAGTCCAGCTGCCGTGTCAATTTCAATGCCTAAATAGGATAGGCAGGATGTTGGCCCCTCTGTCTTATCTTCTGCAACCGGGACCCCAAAGAATGAAAGAGGGCTTGGGTGGAGAAGAGCATGTCCGCACACTTGCTGGAATCAGCAAGCCCGACCACTAAGAGGTTGTCCAGATAATGCGCCACCCCGGAATGACCTGTACCGGCCACAACGCACCAGTGAAGAAAAGTGCTAAATGTCTAGAAAAAGGCGCAAGACACTGAGCACCCCATGGGTAGGCACTTGTCGACGAAGAACTCGTCTGCCAAGTGGATACCCATGAATGGGAACGATTCCGGGTGTAGGGGAAGAAGGCCGATTCAATGTCGATTTTTGTCATCAGTGCCCCCGACCCGAAGTCTAGCGCCTCATCAAACGACTGGTAATTGACTCTGGAAAAACAGTCTGGGATGGTGTCATTAACCAAAAAACCCCGGGGGTAGGACATGTGCTGTATTAAGCGGAATTTGCCAGGGTTTTTTTTAGGCACTATACCGACTCCTGATCCATGGTATAGTCATAGCGGGCCATATTCAGAGATCCGTCGGCGATCGGGCCTCAAAAATATGCAACTAAGTGGCAGATCGGAGCAGGTTACTCCCACCAAAAAAACAGTCACTCCCCTCGCAACCTCACGCTGGACCTAAACTTCTACCTGCATTGACGTGCCCTATCTGGCCGCACTCACTTCCGGCATTATGTGTATTAGTTGCGTATATTACCGGCCCTAACTCTGTAAGCGTGCCCACTTTACCTCATCTCAATGCCCCCCCTGCCTATTTCTATGCAAATACTTAGGTCCGTATATTTCTGCAGCACTTAGGGTCGCATTACTCACTGTCCGATTCACAAATCCGGCCCTTAGCCATTTCCGACCTTAACTTCGTAGATGGTGTATCACAATTACTACGCATGCGCAGTTGATGCAAAATCAAACCGATCCTAAAAATACGCACAGAACTTTCGTTAAAACCGGATCTCTGAATACAGCCCAGCTTGAGGGTGGGTAATGCCCCGATCTGCGGGAGGTGTAAGGCCTGTGACCTGGGGTCATACAACGTCATTAAGAGTCCGTGTCCCACCGTGGAGGAAGCGCTTGAGAATAGCAGCGGGACTTCGAAGGTAAGTAAGTGGGAGGCCTGGATGCTGGATACATGATGGCAGACACTGGAGGGACTACTGGACACCTGATGGGGGATGCTGGTGGAACTGGACACATGATGAGGGATACTGCGGGGCTGGATATATGATGAGGGATACTGGGGGAACAGGACACATGATGGGGGATGCTGGAGGAACTGGACACATGATGGGGGATGCTGGGGGAACTGGACACATGATGGAGGATGCTTGAGGAACTGGACATATGATGAGGGATACTGGGGAGCTGGACATATGATCAGGGATACTGGGGGGACTGGACACATGATGGGGATGCTAGGGAAACTGGACATATGATGAGGGATTCTGGGGAGCCTGGACACATGATGGGGGATGCTGAGAAAACAGGACACATGATGGGGGATGCTGGAGGAACTGGACACATGATGGGGGATGCTGGGGGAACTGGACACATGATGGAGGATGCTGGAGGAACTGGACATATGATGAGGGATACTGGGGGGCTTGACATATGATGAGGGATATTGGGAGACTGGACATATGATGAGGGATAATGGGGGGACTGGACATATAATGGGGGATGCTGGGGGAACTGGACATATGATGAGGGATACTGGGGGGACTGGACACATGGTAAGGGATACTAAGGAACTGGAAATATGGAAATATCTTCAATTACAGTGTGTCAGGTGATATTTAATATTTTTTCATTAATATTTTAAAACTCTTTCTTATAACATAATCTAGTTTTGTGTACCTCTTTAATTGCTCTTATTTCAGTATTAAATGCATGAATTATTAAACTACCTTTTGGTATATCTTTTTGTATACTGAAAATGGTCATTAGGACATAGAACCTGTTGTTAATTTATTTGAATCCTACCACTGCATATAACCCCCACTTCTATCCTTACCTTTTTATGGCAAACTTTCTGCCAGGCAGCATTCATTCAATATTAGTTTTGCTATAAACCACCCTCCCTCCCACACCTTATACCAAGCCCTTTAATGTAATCTCTCAAGTGATCCCTTTCTCTTGATTGCGAATTGCCTCATACATTGTTTCCTGAAAGCACATTTGATGCTCAACTGTGTTTTGTCCCTAGACATTAGAAGACTAAAAACTTTGATTTGTTTTTAAATGCATTACAGAGACTCGAAACTACCTCTCCTGTTTCTGTAGCATGTTGTTTCTTTCTACATGTGCAGTGCACCTCCAAAACTATAGCATGGATACAAATAAAACATACTGTATGTCTGAAGTTTCAACAATTAGTATTCATTCAAAATACAGAAAACTCTTTATTCATTGCTTTACTCTTCCTTCTTTCTTTGTTTCCTTTTATATTAGTATTGAATGTGAACTTGAAAGGTGAAAGTGGGTGTATTGTAAGTCCCCTGGACTTAGACATGACCTTTGGCAGGTGCAGGGGTGTAGAAACGGGGAGGGCAGATGGAGCTGCGTTTTGCCCCCCCCCCTTATGAAAATCTAAACAAAAGTGAATAGGGATGGATGAAATGATCATGGGGATGGATGAAATGAACATGGGGATAAAGCAATAATAGCTTTATTTGAACTTGCAAGCTGTTTTCGTTTCTGTGTACCAAAATGAAGTTATCTTCATGTTTGTTCTGCATACATTTTCTCCACCAAAGCTTTTCATTTATTTCTTAGAAGCACCACTAATATTGTTATCACATTTCGCTGTAATCATAAGCTGACAAAGCAGACACACGAGACCAGTAAGCTGCACTTTCCTTGTAAGTTGTATGACAATGAAACAGAGAGAGAGAATGATTGTGCAGCAGTCTCATTGGGCCTGATCCAGACCTACGTACTAACGCTCAGCGTAACATCTATGCAATCCACCCGACACTACCCCTGTCCCGATGTAATTATACACTGTTATGCCGGCTGAAGGCTACCCTAACTTCAGCAAGCGTAAAAGAGTGTAATTACGCCGGGCACCGGAGCGTAACTTACTAACCCAGCTCTCCCTGCTTCAATACCCTGCCTCCCCCACCTACCTTACCTAATTGCAGCGTAGTTACGGCATCCACTCTATCAGCAACTATAAATATCTTTCTACACAGCACCCATCAACCTATTCATCCAGTAAAGCTCACTACACACTACAGCAATTATAGGCCCGCTCATACAATTATTGTGGCTTGGGCCAAAAATTACTCTAGTTTGTGGTGATGATGGATTTCTAAAACCTCTGATTCTCTGGGATGAGAAAAAGTACATATAAATATATAGGGAAAATGCAACTGTGCTTGGAGTCAATACATCTGGAGGTCTAGCAATCTCCTGTGAAACAATGAGACCGTAAAAAATGGGTGTATGGATAGGTGCTTAGTATACTCCTAAGGTGTTAAGGTATAGAAAAAATATATATACAACCTGATATAAATGAATGAAAAGTCCAAAAAAGTCCAATAAGTTGCAATTCTGATTTCTAATCCAATTGAAATATATAGCAGGAAAAGAAAAAGTAAAATCAATAAAGAGTGTATTTAATTTGTAAGTATTAGATGGAAATATATATATATTCAATGAACAAGGGTATATTTAATAAACAGACAATTTATTAACACATCTATCCTGAAGAAAACATAATATCCATGGTATATAAATATAAATATATTAATAAGAAGATAAAATACAGTCTATACCCCAAAGGAGAGCTCAATGAGGACTGAGGGAATGAACAGTGAGATGGTAAACAGTCCAGGGTAATCCACTGCAACCGTCTCTGTGGAACAGTCTTCTGCTGAGGGTGAGCCTGCTGCTAGTCTTGATGCGTTTCGGGCTGAAACTGCCCTTTTTCAAAAGACATGTGCAGCATTGAAGAGTCTCCAGGCTTTTATGGACTGAAAGGGTTCCGGTTTGCACCAATCAAAAAATGATCTGTCACCAACGCACAGCTCGCCACTCCTCTTGGGGTGGGAACAAGCTGATCTACATTTAACCCTTCTAGCTCCATATTAATCTCCTGCTGAGGGTGATACCGTGAGCCTGCTGCTAGTCTTGACGTATTTCGGGCTGGAACCGCCCTTTATCAAAAGACATGTGCAGCATTGAAAAATCTTCAGGGTTTTATGGACTGAAAGGGTTCCAGTTTGCACCAATCAAAACATTTTCTGTCACCAACACACAGCTCGCCACTCCTCTTGGGGTGGGAACGAGCTGATCTATATTTAACCCTTCTAGCTCCATATAAAAAAATGGGTATTAAAAAACGGAGAATATATGCATAAAAGTATCCCTTGGGCAGACAATGTATCTATTGAACCATTAGTGATTCAATTATATTGTATAATTCACCAACATCCCAACTCGGTAAATCACATATTAAACAGCACAATAAAACTCACAATTAAACAGCCTATATCTAAAAATCAAGTGGACAAAATGAAGGAGGACATTTTCATATCTTTTACTATACAGAATTATCTCATAAAAACAGTAAATACATAATGGTAATATCAGCAGCATAAGTTCGGGGTCACCGGTAGTGCCAGTGCATACAGTATTTATCTGTCTATTAGACCTAGGTAGCCACTATGTATTAGTCTTAGTAGCACATACTATGTTACTAATGCGCTCAGAGAGTGATCCATAAAACAACTAAAACAAAGCGCTATCTACATTAAAGGTGTATATTAATATTTATTGCCTGCAGTGGCTACTCACAGTTGATCGGGAAAACCACTGCACCCTAACAATTGGAAACAATCAGGATTGATGTAATTAACATCAGCTGCTAAATATAAGAAGACTCTGTATATAGACACCCCATATTCAGAAGCATAGGTTATGTACACATAAATATTAAATATTAATAATATACATTGGGAATCCCATAGATACATAAATGTTACCATTAAATAAATCTAAGTAGAAAGAAGCAATACAACCAATAAAATCAATAAAAGACCCACTGGGTATAAGCCCATATATTGTGGATAAATACCCATAGCATTTATCAATACTTATACTACTATTGTCATATATACAGGGATAGCTGACGACACTTGTCAGTCCATGCTGTCTCCATATGCTGAATTAGTTCACTTGGGATATAAGTCGACAAATAACAATTATACATATTATACATATTGCGATTTTCCCCGTCTGTCTGACTCTTTAATTATTGGTGAAACAGAAGAAATACAGTAATGCAAGCTCTGCATTCTGCTAGACATAAATGGCTTCCATTACTTTAATACCCCTATACTTGCCAGTAAGAGTCCGATAGATGGGGAAACTCTGGCCAGGAGGTAGAGGTGCCACAAATTGGCTAGAGTTTCTCAACGAATTAGAAAGCTGCACAGTCAGCTGCAAAGGACTTCTGTCAATCTCAGCAGCCTCTTCCTTTTCAGTCCAGACTATCACTGTCAGCAAGAGCAGTGTGAGTCGCCAATATCAAGAACTTTCCCCAAGGGAAACAATTATTGGAACCTCCTGTTGGAAGCAATAACTGCTCAACGATGTGACCAGTTTAACACCCTCACTGAGCACCTAATAAGCCCTAACCCTGCACTGACAGACCCTCCAACATGACCCATTCCATTAGGTACAGTATACTCCGTACCTGAGCTTCCAACTGTCACACTCACCTGGTGAATTGACTTAACTGATATTTAAAAAAAAAATATTTATCTCTTCAACAAAGGTGCTTACCATAGTAACTGACAGTTGAAAACTGAGAAACAGAGTTTTTCGTACCTAATGAAATGGGTCATGTTGGAGGGTATGCACTGATTAACCCATTCATTTCATTTTCCCATTTTCCCATCACTAGCATTAGCATATTCACTCACCTTGATAGCAACCATTAACCCCCTCTATACACACACACACACACACACACACACATACAGACATAATACATATAGTGTGTACACACCACACACCTACAGACATATTTTTATGTGATTGTCAGACTGGGACACTGAGAAGAGGACCTGTGGAAAATCACGGGTGGCCATTACACTGCCTGCAAGTTTGATGTCAGTCACTGAATGCAGTCATGCAGATAACTGACAGCAAGGAAGGCTATTCTGATAAGCCTCCAAACCTCCCCTCTCCCTCCAATACCGCACTGCATTGTACTTTCTGCACTGTAGTTAGTAATATGGAACATGCAAGCAGGCAGTATAGTGGACACTCCTTCCCATTCAGGTCCTCTTCTGGCTCATACCCTGCTCCTCGGAGACACAGAATGTTACAGAAACGCCATCCAGCATTAAGGATTTTGTCAGCGGTTGAAGTACTGAAACATCATAGCAAGATATGAAAGCTCAGAGTCAGACCCTCTCCCTGACAATGTTCTCCATGTAGTGGAGACACCAGATGAAGGTAACTTTTTGCTAACATTAGGTCTGTTTGCTGTGTTTGTGTACAAAAAGTTTTTTTTTACCATAATCTGAATAAAAACTAGTTTTAATGATTATGAAAATTTTTTATTTCTAAGATGAACAATTGAATTAATCTTTCTTTCTAAAAGCTATTGCGTTTATTAATAGCTAACAATGTATGAATGAATGGTCTGCCAACCCCAGAAACACTGATGAAAATGATCATAGGATTGGGAGTGTTTGTATATCTACAGTCATTGGGCTGGATCCAGAACTACGTCCATCTTCCATAGTCAGACGTAGTTCAATAAACAGTAGCTACAACGCATGTGTAGTAGCTATTGTACGTAATCTGCGTATCATTTCGATACGTAGATTGCGTATATGCGGTCTTTTAGACCTTAGCTACTGTTTATTGAACTACGTCCGTCTATGGAAGACGGACGTAGTTCTGGATCCGGCCCATTGTTACAACTGTCATAAAACAAGATACCAAACACAAGAAAAACAGGCTCCAGGCGCTATATTAGTTTTTGGCCTTTATCCCCTATAAAAAAATAATAATTCTTACGCCTCTGGGCAGATGCAAATGTTTTCATGTAAAGAGGTCTTATTTCTCTCTGTGATCAGATCTGGACTGGGTGAACTTGCTTTAGCATGCTCTTACTATACATTGACAATGTACCCACTCCTCTTTCTTCCAATTACATGTCCTTCAGAAGGCAAGTTTGCACAGTTTGCATTGGGTCTGAATGGGGCGCAATTTGTGTGACTCACTTCTGAGCATGCACAGTGAAAAATTACATTTAGATATGCTATATGAGCTAGTGTATGCTCCCCTCTGAACCCAGTGGGTGCAGCTGACAATAGACAGAATATTTGCAAGTTACATGGTTTCTCTGTAAACAACATCATGGCCAGCACTAGTATGTAACACCACACATGAAATTTATATGGGTGAAAATCCAGTTCAATGCACTGTATGACTGGCTGCTCTTGCATGGTTTTACAAGACCAACCTTCAAGCCTAATGCCAACCCCTCTCAACTGGCCATGACCCTTATACACCCCTTGACTGTATAGTGGTCCTGCATGATGATATTCCACTGGTGGGCCCTAACTGCCACTAACTATACATGAGGCCTCCTGTGTAGAGTTTTGTTGCATTCTAACATATTGTAACAATTACAGACTAGGGGGTACTGACCCCTGTTAGGTCACTGAAGTTTAGAACCATCCTGTACAAGGTGAATAAGGATGTTTGACCCATTTAGCTTAGTGCTTAAAAATGCAATGAGACTCAAATCTGTCATAAAGAAAACTGCAAATAAGAATTTTTGGGTCAGGTTAGATCTTTATCTCTCTTTCTGAGAATGATAGGAAATTTTACTTTGTACAACATAGATTTAATGCCATATAATATCAGGTAAAATGTTGTTAAGCTGCACATACATGGTGTAGTTAACATATTATGATATTACATTTGGGGGGGCAATTGTTTTCTTTTTGTTTGGCTTTGCTTTTTAGTTGCTTTATATGCATGTTTTGATGAAACATTTTTGCCTTAAAGCTGTTTTGTTAAAATACTGTATTTGACGGTGTAATGAATCAATAAGCCTCTTTTACTTGTATTCTTGTCTACATGCTCCCATGGCTCTTTCTCAGTGCCTGAAGCAGAAAGCATATCAATGATTTAAAGTTTGAATTTGTCTGAAATATATTTCCGAAGGTGGTAATGAAAAGAGGTTTATTATTTTAATTTAGCATCTGTAGTTTGGTATAAGCACCAAGGGCTAAATACAATTTTCTTTAGTATAAAAACAATTTTATCATTTCTTGAGGAGTGATGTGTCGATTGTTTAGGCTAAGCACAAACAGCAATCATTTCAATTACTGCATCAATAGTTTTAATTCTTCTCAGTATAATAAAAATAATTGGAGTTGAAGAACACATTAGCTAATAACATATAGTTTTTACAACCATTAGTGGGAAATTTATTATAATATTATACACTTAACCTACAGCGCATTATAGAAAAGATCATATGTTATGGATATAACTCTTTTTAACTGTGTGAACTAAAACATTCAACATTTTTTAAAACATAATCTATTTTGTACACAAATAATATAATATCTAGTGAAGGCTGTAACTATATTATAATGAACATACCACTGATTGTGGTCTCACTATCTAGAGTAGCAAGATGCCAACAGAGTAACAATTGGATGTTTTTAGTGGAACAGACTGGGGTTCTGCAGCTGCCCAGTCAGTTCCAACCAGGGGCGGATTGGCCATAGGACTTACAGGGAATTTTCCTGGTAGACTGGTGGCCTCTGGAGGCCACTCAGCAGCTCCTTTTTTATTTGTAGAAACCTAGGATGATGACTGTCATGGTTTGTGGTTGCTAAAATGATGTCTATATAGCATGGAGATCATTAGGATGTTGTATGTATTGAGTGGTGGTCACTAGGATTCTGTATGTATTGGGTGGTAGTCACTAGGATGCTCTATGTATTGGGTGGTGGTCACTAGGATGCTCTATGTTTTGGTTGGTGGTCACTGGGGTCATTATAAATCTCTTTATTGGAATGTGAAATACTTGTCAGTAGGTTCTTTATTCTGTACTTATCCAGTTTACATATATTTTGCAAAAAGAAAATAAAAGGAGATAAAAGAGCAAAACACACTTAGCTACTATGCAGCTTATACCTTAGACAAAGGTGGCATACACAACCAAAATAGAATACATAAACAGAAAGTCAATGGTAATAGCACTATAGGTAGGGAAAATCAATGGAAAGAACTTTAGCTCACTGTTCATATATATACCCAAGGACAGTAATCAGCAACAGTGTTTTCCCGATGTTAGTGGGCAAAAAGTCACAGAAGTCGGGGACAAGCGGCGGGGAGAACATAGTCTCTATGCAATTGTTGTAACCAACCGCAATGTTTCCCAACGCTGTCAGGCAGAGATTGTGAAATTGAGAAAGTGGCAAGTCCGTGCTAGCAGCCACGTGTTTTTGGCATCTGGTAGTGAACTCTGATATGTCTCCTGGATACCAGGCCAAACAAACTGAGTTGGTGCCGTGTATCTGCAGCGTCTGTAAGCTGCGATATCCTCCCTAGTTACCAGAGCTTCTATTCAATGATGCAGATGGTAACATGCGGGCATGAAAGGAAAGCAGAGAAGGGGGACACAATAGTACAGATCAATTTGATATTTATTGGAGACAAAAGGAAGTAAAATTTACTCACAAGTGGAGAGGACATTCATAAAGGCAATATCTATCAGGTATGTAAATAGGTCACAACTTTTTCAGGATATACCTCCAGTACCAGTGGGTATTTCTCCTTAGTGGTAGACCCAATAAAATTTGCAGAGTGGAACAGTGTCACCACCAACGCGTTTCGTCTGGGCGGTCTTTGTCAAGGCAATATACATGAAGTGACACTGATCAGAATATATAGAGGGTAATGCAGGGTATCTGAAGCATACATTGGTTGGACTAACAATGAGGGGAGGTACTCACCATGGGCCTGATCCAGAGCTACGATGTTACACTGAGCGCTGTAGCACTCAGCGTAACATCGCTGCTCTGGCC